>BPLR01021675.1:0-89549 GCA_021605095.1 Caerostris extrusa | reverse complement strand
ATAGTCGTTGGTCTTTCGAAAATTCATAAAGTATTCAGAATATTCTAATAAAATAATATGGTTTTGTATCAATAACTATGTCTTGAATTCTGATGATTTTTGCAATAAAGAAACATGTTATTTATCAATGTATTTAAAGAAATTTCTGCTAAATTTGAAATATTAACTTAAGATTAGAAAATATCAAAACAACTATAAGCAAAAATAAAACTGAAAATAGAAATAAATATGTTTGGCACATTACAGTAATATTTTTTTTACATTAAGCTGTTAATTACTTCATATAAAGAAATTAAACAATTTTTTATCTTTCATAAAAAAAAGGAACTATTTAACATTCTTATAAACTTAAACCTTTCTTATGCACAAAAAAAAAAAAAGGTTTTTGTCTTAACTAATAACTTCAATATCAAAATATTTAAATACCGTATATATCTTTAAACAGTGTTAAAAAAATTAAAAGGATTCTTTACTCTAATGTAAGAATTATAAAAATTCTTCATTTTTCTCAACTTTAATTTACTCAAATGAAAGGACGAGTTTTTTAAAAGTTATTTCACTTTTTATTAATAAATAAATATTTTTTTTTTCTTATTTGCTTTAATCTTTTTAATCATTTGCATATTTTTTTTTCTGCTATATTGGCAGGTTTTCTAATATAAAGTCTATATATGTTTCCGATGCGTAAAAAAAGTTTACGAATAAAGTACTCTTACATAATTACAACGTGAAACTTCTATGTCAAGCAAGCTTGAGAAGTAAGGAAATAAATTCAGAAACTTGAGGCTGGATATTCTGCTTGATTAGATTTTTAATTCAGAGACCAGATGCGTTTGATGTGTTTTTGCATAATCTTCACCAATGTATGCGGAAGAAAATTACTTTGGTTCCAGTCAGAATAAGAAGAAAAAAAAAGATCAGTAATTTGAGAAATATATCTGAAGACGTCGGAAAACAGCTCTAGAAAATAAATAAAAAGAAAGAAAAAAATTATATTCTTTTAGAAGTGTGTGTTTATTTAACGGTGTGATATTCTCAACTCGAAGGCAAATTCAATATTATTAAAGAAAATAAATTTAAAGTGCTTTTGGATGGTTTATGTAATTGAGCGGTAATTTGTACTAGTTACTTAACGTTTTTTCACTTCCACTGTCTTAATAGTTTTTCATGAAAAAAAAATGTTTTTTTTTTTTTTTTTTTTGTATTATGAGTATGATGTAAAAAAAAAAAGAAAAAAAGTTTCGATAAAAGATAAAATTTATTTAACAAGAGACACATAGTCACAATGTGAATTGATTTTTATCATTTTTCTAATGGTTTGAGTGATTAATATTTTCTGTGTAATAGAAGATTTTTGGTTTAAATAAAATTAGACTTTGTATTCGAATGATAAATAAATGCTTTAGGAGTTTTTTTATATTATTGCTGCTTAGAAACGAAGTGATAACAGACATTTATGAATTAAATTTAACGAAACAAAGTTATTAGTTTTCTTTTTTCTTTTTTTCTTATTCATGAGCATTTAATTTGTATAATCACCATATGAAAAAATAGATTTTGTTTATCTTATTAAAAATATACAGGAAACTAAAATTCGCTGATCTTTTGAAAAATCAGAAGAATGTAACGAATTTTACTAAAAGAATGTAGTTTTCACCAATATCCATGTCTTGAATTCAGATTATTTTTGCAATAAAATATTTGTCGAAATTGTTTCTGATATATAGTATTTTGCATTGGATGCTTGATATACAATTACATAATTCTTATAAGAAATTTTATCCCCGTCAAAGGGGGTGGAGAATTCCCTTATATTCCTAGAAATTAAAGTTTAACACAAGTACGCTACTTCTACATGTTACACCTTTTATGACGTAATTACTCTTAATTATATTTAATCCTGTACAGGCCTGAAGTCGCTTATACATTTTTCCTTGGCCAACTCGATCGCCAAACTTGACACCCATGGATTTTAAAGTTTTACTTCTATTTGAAGTACAAAGTGTATATAAGTGACCATCTTACATTGCACGATAAGAACATATCCTTTGTTTCAGTGAAAATGTTTGAACCCATAATTGTTTGAATATCTCTTACAGACTATATTACCGCTATTTCAGATAGATTATCCAGATTTACTCAGATTAATAGGAATGGAATTATGCTAAATTGTACCAAATATAATTACGGGTAATTTCAGCATTTAAAATGTAAGAAAAAAATAATACTTTCTGAGAATGATTTTGAAAATTAATGAAAAGCGTTTTCGCTATCAAATTCAATTTAAACATTGAGACAAATTAATTCTAATTAAATGTAAACATTATTTCGCATAATTCATTAAAAAAATGGGTCTGTTTTAAAAATGGAGTATTAAAAAAAAGTATATTACACTTGAAATTAATTATATGAGTTTTAATAATTATTTAAAAATAATTCTTTATTCAGTTAAAATTATTTCAAGTCATGTAATAAATTTAGGAAATTTTGCAGTTATAATTTATATCAATAAATTATCAATTCATTAAACATGAACATTTTTTTTTTTTTTTTTTTTTTAAATTGGCAATTTATTTTTTTGTTTTCAGAATAATTTTATTTGTAATTATTTCTATAAATTAATAAAACCTTAAAACTTTTAAAATTTTATAATTTTTTTTTAATAATTTAAATTTTATAACATATTAATTAAATATCCGAAATCTGAGTTCTGAGATTTTATTTTGCTCTAAAAATATTAGAAGTTAATTCTTCGAATCAATAAAATAATAAAATGCATTGTATCGTGAATAACTTTTGTTTAAACCAATTGTAATTATTTAAATTTTCATCTAAACTACATGTATTGTAAGCGAGTCAATAAAAATTATGATAAACAATTAAATTGCAGTAAAACATATTCTTATTATTCATTCAAACTTATTAAACTTATTCATTATAGTAAAACTTAACCATTTGCATGCATGGATAATAGGTAAGGGTATATATAGTAATGGTTGCATATGCTGGGTACATAATAGTGGGTATATATGACGTGTACACAATAATGGGTACATATTAATAGTAGGGCGATAATGGGTACATAATAGAGGTTTTTGCATACCGTATTTTTATAATACGGTATTTTTTTCTCCCTAGCGCGCATGCTCATAGGAAACATTATGACAGATATGCATGCGCAATTTCCTATGTGCATGCGAGTTAGGGAGAAAAAATACCGCATTATAAAAATACGGTATGCAAAACCTCTCTAATAATGGGTATATATGACGTGTACACAATAATGGGTACATATTAATAGTAGGGCGATAATGGGTACATAATAGAGGGGTTTGCATACCGTATTTTTATAATACGGTATTTTTTCTCCCTAGCGCATGCTCATAGGAAACATTATGACAGATATGCATGCGCAATTTCCTATGTGCATGCGAGTTAGGAAGAAAAATACCGTATTATAAAAATACGGTATGCAAAACCTCTCTAATAATGGGTCGATATGACAGGTACATAATAATGGGTACATATTAATAGTAGGGCGATAATGGGTACATAATAGAGAGGTTTTGCATACCGTATTTTTATAATGTATTTTTCTCCCTAGCGCGCATGCTCATAGGAAACATTATGACAGATATGCATGCGCAATTTCCTATGTGCATGCGAGTTAGGGAGAAAAAATACCGTATTATAAAAAATACGGTATGCAAAACCTCTCTAATAATGGGTCGATATGACAGGTACATAATAATGGATACATATTAATAATAGGGCGATAATGGGTACATAATAGAGAGGTTTTGCATACCGTATTTATAATACGGTATTTTTTCTCCCTAGCGCATGCTCATAGGAAACATTATGACAGATATGCATGCGCAATTTCCTATGTGCATGCGAGTTAGGGAGAAAAAAAAAATACCGTATTATAAAAATACGGTATGCAAAAACTCTCTAATAATGGGTCTATATGACAGGTACATAATAATGGGTACATATGAATAATATGGTAATAATGGGTACATAATAATGGGTACATATGAATAATAGGGTAATAATAGGCGCCTATGAATAATAGGGTATTAATGGGTAATCTATTTGCTAAAATTATCTTCATGAAGTATCGGAATTATTTGAGAAAAGGTTCACCTTTTAGATGCCACCCCTGGTGAACTGGTACATTTTACTATATACTGATCATTAGAATCTAACGTTAATAGTCAAAATTTGAAATATAATGAGGTTGATAAGAATCTAATGTCAATAAGAAGTATTCGAAATATATGCTAATCAGGATTTAATATTAATAATTATTTAATATTAATAATTAGAGTCCAAAACGCAGGTTATTCAAGTTGTATGTTAATGAATAGGGTCTAAATATTAATAAATTGAAGTTAATTTTGGGAATAATGAATTATCCTTTATATTATGGAAAATTAATTTCGTGCATTATAATCAAAAGTTACATTTAAGGTTACATTTCAAGAATAACATTAAGAAAACCAGTTACATTTAAAATTTCCTCTTGCTATTTTAAAATTCCATATTTCTTCCTACTTATAACATTACCTTTCCAAAAAAAGATCTTTCCAAGTAGAGCTTTCACTATTTAACTTGGGAGCAAGTGCAACATGTTTTTTTTTTTTTTTTGAAAAGAATTTAAGTGATGAAAATCTGATAATAGTTCCTTTATTCTGCACATCGTGTGGAGAATTTCGTTCAGTACATTTATCCCCAAAAAATAGGGTATTGAACAATAGGTCTTCCTTTTACAGATAGCAATTACATCAGAGTGATTTCGTTCGGTTTTGCTATCACATGGGAACAGAGAATAAGTCATACGTTTTCGCGAAATTGCAGGCTATCGCTGCAGAAATGCAACAAATATTATGTTGGTCACGTACTTTCCACAGAATGGCTTCAAATGTCACAGCTTTATTTCATTTTGGGAAGCAAGTTTGTGTATCAGAAATGTTATTTTTACAAAATGGTCGTACTTGTCTTTATTTATTTTTTGGAAACTTATTTCTGAGTCGCTGGTAAAAGCAAACCTTTTTATTAGCTTACGTTCCTGAAAAAGTTTACTGCGAATTGTTTTGAAAACTTGCTTAATGTAGTTCTGTGAATGATATCAAATTTGGTGTTTTATAGTTCACCAATATTATCTATAAAATTGGTATCACTGGTTATTTCTTGTATAAGTCTTGTTATTAATGACCAATATGAATTTACTTTTATTTACAACAGCAAATGTGAAAAATATGTATGTAACTTAAAAAAATAAATTTAGTAATTAGCGGAACATTTATTTCAATAAATAAATCGATGAACTGTTAAAAAAACTTAATTATGATTATTCACTTTCTAAATAATACAATTTTAAAAAAAAATCTAATTCGAATACTTAAAATGGAAGTAATAATTAAATTATCATTTAGTATTAAATATTTTCTTGAAAAAGTGACGGTAGAGTGGAGGCACATTGTCCTCCAGTGAATTACACTGAAGTGACAAAAGTCATGGGATACCTCTTAATATCGTGTCGGCCCTCCTTTCGCCCGGCGAAGTGCAGCAACTCGACGTGGCATGGACTCAACAAGTCGTTGGAAGTCTTCTGCAGGAATATTGAGCCATGCTGTCTCGATAGACGTCCATAATTGTGAAAGCGTTGATGGTGCAGGATTTTGGACACGAACAGACCTCTCGATGATGTCCCATAAATGCTCGATGGGATTCATGTCGGGCGATCTAGGTGGCCAGATCATTCGTTGGAATTGTCCAGAATGTTCTTCAAACCAATCGCGAACAGTTGTGGCCCGGTGACATGGCGCATTGTCATCCATAAAAATCCCATCGTTGTTTGGGTACATGAAGTCCATGAATGGCTGCAAGTGATCTCCAAGTAGCTGAAATTAACATTTCCAGTCAATGTTCGGTCCAGTCGCACCAGAGGACCATGCCATGAAAAAAAAACAGCCCACACCATTACGGAGCCACCACCAGCTTGAACAGTGCCTTGCTGACAGTTTTGAGTCCATGGCTTCGTGGGGTCTGCGCCACACTCGAACCCTACCATCAGCTCTTACCAACTGAAATCGTGACTCATCGGACCAGGCCACGGTTTTCCATTTATCTAGGGACCAACCGATATGCTCACGTGCCCACGAGAGTCGCTGCAAGCGATGTCGTTCTGTCAGTGAAGGCACTCGAGTCGGTCTTCTGCTGGAATAGCCCAAGAAAGCCAAATTTCTCCGCACAGTTCTAACAGACAAGTCCCCTGTACGTCCCACATTTATTTCTGCGGTTATTTGACGCAGTGTTGCTTGTCTGTTGGAATTTACGACTCTTTGCAGACGTCGCCGGTCTCGGTCGTTAAGTGCAGGCGGTCGACCACTGCGCTGTCCATGGTGGGATGTTATGCCTGAAATTTCATACTCTCGGCACACTCTTGACACAGTGGATCTGGGAATGTTGAATTCCCTGACGATTTCCGAAATGGCATGACCCATGCGTCTAGCTCCAACTAACATTCCGCGTTCAAATTCTGTTAATTCCCGTCGTGCGGTCATCATCACGTCAAAACCTCTTCACATGAATAACTTGAACAGAAATGAAAGCTCTGCGAAAGCACTGCGCATTTATACCTGTTCTACGCGATGCTACTGCCATCTGAAAATTTGCATATTGCTATCCCAAGACTTTTGTCACTTCAATGTATTAGGTAATGATCAGGCAGATTTGCTGGCTAAGAAGGTCACACGGTTAGCCCAACAGCCAAATACTTGCAAATGTTTTCTTTCTATGAAACTTTGTATCAAAAATCAAATGAGACTTGGATGGAAGGCATTGCTCACTGCTCGGATCTCCTCGAGAAGTTGGAAGAACATTTTAAAATAGGGTGTTTTGAACAAACCTCCTGAAAAAAGCTGCCGCGAAATTTAGACTTGCGGTGTGTCATGACTGTTTAGAGAGCCATCTGCCCAGTATTGGCATTTTTATATCCCAATTACCCACTTTGTGGTAAAGACGAGATCATGGACAAGCACCATATAGCAGAAAGTTCAGCCTTTTGCATGGGGACTCCGAGATCAAAAGATATCGGAGCGCTAGAACTTTGCTAATGAGACATTGACTTTTTATCGTATTGTATTCTTTTTTTTCTTGAGTTTGTTCTACACAGTTTTTATCTCTGAAGAGATTGTCATTTTGTTGTACTATTGGAAATAAATAAATATTAAATTTTTACTTTTACTATCTTTATTCCTTTTATATATAACTGATAAGGCAGATTTGTCGTTGACATTGCACAGCAGTGAACTTCATGTTCCATTTTAAACCACGAACATGCTCCAGACAGGCTATAAAAGGAGAAAATTTAAGGGTGAATATCAAGCATTTGTATGTCACGAATAAGAAAAGCTGAAAGTTCCCTCAATGTAGCCCTATTTGTCAATGACATAAAATTACAATAAACATTTTCGAGTATCTTAATAATTTATAGTAGTGTAACACACACCGCCAGCGATTTTAAACATATTCCCTCCTGTAAACTAATTGCTTTACCGTGAGTCTTCGATACAAGTTATTTGCAGAATATGTGATATTTTTATATAAATGTAATTGCATTTTTATATTCATTTTGTAAAGAAAATATTCAAATTACCATCAGAAAATTTAAAATGTTAATTTTATCCAATCAATTAAAAATTATCTTATAAAAAATTAAATAATATTATTTCATTTAAAATTAATTAATGCTTAACATTTTATTTATTTTGAAATGATTTTAGTAAATTATACATTTTAGTTTATCATAGCGTTTTTTTTTTTTAATAAACAGTGCAGCTAAATACTAAAGTGCAGTAAATTTCATACAAATTAAAAATTTAAATTGATTTTATACAATTAAAGTAATAATCATCGAAAACATAATTTTTTCAACTTGGATGAGAGTAGAAAACTTTAAAATGTTATACTTCCAAAGTATTTGTAATATATCATATAAAGGTTTGAAAAGACAAATATTTGATAGTTTTATAAACTTATTTTAGACTGAGTTAGCGAAAACGCAACATTATATAAACTATTCTTTTTTTATATTTTATATGATATATATTCTAAATCTTTTTTGTTGTGTTATATAAATGAAACGTTTCTGATTATGAGAAAATTATAAATATTTGTTCTCGTATGATAATTTTTTATAACAATAAAGTAATTTTTTTTTACAATTTTTGTGATTTTTTTACACTTGAATTTCTTTTCATGGGCATAAGAGCCCTATATTGGGCCAAGGCCATCTGCCTAGTGGCAGATTTTGAGACAGGAGAGGTTTTCTTTTTAAAGGGTAGGGCTATCAGTCCTACTCCCAACAATCATATTAGACGGGATCTACTGTTTAAAGTGGATTCCGAACCATTAAAAGCATTCATTGCACCGGCACTTAATCTTAAACCTATGACACTTAACGCAAATGACTCAGCAATCAGGCCCCACGTTTGACTTTATAGATCCTATTACTAAATGAAAAATATGACGAAGTTATGTTTTTATTTTATCAATCTACACTGAAGTGACCAAAGTCATGGGATAGCAATATGCAAATTTTCAGATGGCAGTATCATCGCGTAGAGCAGGTATAAATGCGCAGTGCTTTCATTTCTGTTCAAGTTATTCATGTGAAGAGGTTTTGACGTGATGATGACCGCACGACGGGAATTAACAGACTTTGAACGCGGAATGTTAGTTGGAGCTAGACGCATGGGTCATGCCATTTCGGAAATCGTTAGGGAATTCAACATTCCCAGATCCACTGTGTCAAGAGTGTGCCGAGTATGACATTTCAGGCATAACATCCCACCATGGACAGCGCAGTGGTCGACCGCCTGCACTTAACGACCGAGACCGGCGACGTCTGCAAAGAGTCGTAAATTCTAACAGACAAGCAACACTGCGTCAAATAACCGCAGAAATCAATGTGGGACGTACAAGGGACTTGTCTGTTAGAACTGTGCGGAGAAATTTGGCTTTCTTGGGCTATTCCAGCAGAAAACCGACTCGAGTGCCTTTACTGACAGAACGACATCGCTTGCAGCGACTCTCGTGGGCACGTGAGCATATCGGTTGGTCCCTAAATGAATGGAAAACCGTGGCCTGGTCCGATGAGTCACGATTTCAGTTGGTAAGAGCTGATGGTAGGGTTCGAGCGTGGCGCAGACCCCACGAAGCCATGGACCCAAACTGTCAGCAAGGCACTGTTCAAGCTGGTGGTGGCTCCGTAATGGTGTGGGCTGTTTTTCATGGCATGGACTTGGTCCTCTGGTGCGACTAGACCGAACATTGACTGGAAATGCTTATGTTCAGCTACTTGGAGATCACTTGCAGCCATTCATGGATCATGTACCCAAACAACGATGGGATTTTTATGGATGACAATGCGCCATGTCACCGGGCCACAACTGTTCGCGATTGGTTTGAAGAACATTCTGGACAATTCCAACGAATGATCTGGCCACCTAGATCGCCCGACATGAATCCCATCGAGCATTTATGGGACCTCATCGAGAGGTCTGTTCGTGCCCAAAATCCTGCACCATCAACGCTTTCACAATTATGGACGTCTATCAAGACAGCATGGCTCAATATTCCTGCAGAAGACTTCCAACGACTTGTTGAGTCCATGCCACGTCAAGTTGCTGCACTTCGCCGGGCGAAAGGAGGGCCGACACGATATTAAGAGGTATCCCATGACTTTTGTCACTTCAGTGTATAACTGTAAGTAAAAAAATTTAATGTGCCTTTACATTATAGCTTTAAAAATTCATGATTGGAAACTTAATCGTTTGAGAGTGCCAAGGATTTTTCATAAAATTTTATAACTGTCATAAAAATAAATTTACTTTTTCCATTTTCACTCTTGCTCCAATAATTATAAAAGTCTAAAGAATTAAATTTTATTTATTGCCTTCTAGTGGAAAAGTGTTTTTCCTCAATGAATTAAAAATATTGGATTACCTTTAATGATTTTCAAAACATGATTACAGAAAAAAAAGATAAAATTCAATTATATATTAGTTAGAGGCCATGAGTTGCATTTTCTTTAACAATAACTTGAAACGTAACTTTTAGGCCATATTCTAGTATATCCAGTGAAGCATAGGACCATAAGTCAACATCGTTATAGTCTTCCTGATCCTGATGCCCAGGAACTCGAGATGTTTACTTCATGAATAGAAAATTTTATTGCAGCATTAAAACTCCAGAAAGTCGCAAGAATTCTCTTTCGAGGCAAGAAATTACTACTTTTAACACGTTCTTGGCGTCTAAGAGCTGTTACTTTTTAAAATCTTTTACCCTTAGATACCGCTTAGAGTGGCGGAATTTCTGGACCCGTTAAACTTAGACATAAGCGTTATTCCTTTATTTATTAGGGAACATAAATTGGAAGAAATAGAATCGTTAACTCCAGGAAGTGTGGGAGGGAATTCTGGATGTGAAATATTGCCGCGAAAGGTAGCATTTCACATTTATGTTCATATATGCCTTACTTCCCTCCAATTAGAGGAATAAGAATGGAGAAAAAATTATTTATGGTTCTTTTTTTTTTCTTAAAGTACATCATTTTTGGAAGAAATTTCATGACGATAGGATCATTTTTATAGCAAAGTAAGACTTTTAAAATGAATAATTTAAATCCAGTTCTTAAGTTCCTTAAATTTGTAATGGTTTTTTTGGCTAAAAAGGTTTATAGTGTCCCTTATTTAAAACTTTTGAGTCATCAAATAAAGAATAGATTTTTTTTATATTAAACTGTAAGAATTTGATAAAAAAATACTTTTCAACTTAAAATATACCGGATATAAAAAGTAAAAAATTTATTGTGGATTTCTATTTCGTTTTAAAATTTATCAATCATGAATCTATTTGGTTGATAATTTGGTTTGGTGCATTGTTTATTTATTTCAAAATATAATCTAAAATATTCGATACAATGTCAGGAATTAAAATTTAAAAGGTGCTTTACAAAATGATTTAAGTTTGCCACTACATTAAAATAATCCTAGAATACTGAAACTAATTAAATCTTATTTACTAATAAATTAAGTAAAACCATACAAAGAAGGATTCTCATAATGCACATTAAATAATATCAGTTAATTATTAATGGCTCATATGAATTATTGAAAATTTACATTATAATGGTTGTCTGTAAAACTCCTCATGTTTATTCATGTATCATTTTATAGATTATAAGGACATTGTACAACATGACTTTATTGTTATCGGATCCTTGCCTTCTGGCATTGAAGTCAATGCGCACAATCTAAGGACTGAAATATATGCATAGCAACGAATAATGGTTTAAATTATCACATATTTTAATGGAGAGTTAACTTGTTTAACTTCCCTTTGTTAAATTATGTAAATAAAACGTTTCATCATATCATATTATTTCAATTTCATTATAGAGATTCACCACTTTTCAAATATATTTCCTCGTAATTGTTGCTATCACAACAGAAGTGTACTGCGAATATTCTTAGTGGAGAACAATAGAATGGAAACGTTAACAATTATGGGAATATTTCTGACATTACAGGAATTGGCACATCACATAACCATATTACACAAGTAATCCAAATAATAATATTGCACAATAAGAGGGAAAATTATGTTTACATGGTAACCATTATGGACTTCAATAGACAAATTGTTCAATGAAAACTATGGTTATTGGAATTTTGGACTTTAATGTTTAATTATCATCAATAGTAAGATTGATAAAACTATTAACATATACTAGTTAATAGTTTTATCTAGTAAAATGATATATACTAGATAATATACTAAACATTAAGCTGTTTTTATATTTTACATTATTTGAAATGTTAAATAAATTAAAATTAAAGGAATAAAATGATAATAAATTATAGTTAAGTAATAAAGTTTTTAGTTTACATAAAAATATAATTATGAAAAAAAAAGATTTAACGGAAAAAGATACTACTAATATAATAAGAGCTTGAAATATGATAAATGCTAGATAAACTGAAAGTTCAAAATAAGTGACACAAATGAATCTTTTTTTGGTTGAGTTCTTTTAAAATTACAGCGTCATGTTTAATTAAGTCATCAAATTGGTTAAATTTGTAATTGATATAAGAATTTCTTCTGCCATTTTATCTTTTTCTGTTACATTTTTAGCGTTAATTGATATTTGCGTTTATTAAAGTTCATCAAAACAAGTTGATTGTTTCGTGCCACTCTTTCGATGACGAAATTGGGTCCTAAAATAGGATTTTACCATTATTGGACAAAAATGGTATTGCAATATGGTACAAATGGTACTTCAAAAATGGTAACAAAATGTATTGCAAAAATGATATTATGGGTATAGTGCAACAGGACTCCCTTTCTTCATCTGAGAAATTTATGACAAATGATAATAGTAACAAAAAAATAGATTCAAAGATAACTGAAATCATAGACAAATTTTAATTTGCGATGTGGGAACAAATATTTTTTTAATTTAATTAACAAATATTTAGTTTTATTTGATGTATAAATTATTCATAAGCTTAAATAATACGAGGAAAATATTTGAATAATTGAAAAAGTATTCTGTTTACATTCTGAATTCCAGACAATCCAAAATGAACTACAGAGCAAGTGATTTAGAAAATCTTTTAGTCTTAGCAACACATATTTTATGAATATTTTTAAACACACTTAATATAAATCACCGTGGCCAATGAGTAATAATAATGTGGCCAATAATGTTGAGTAAAAAATATTATAAAAAATTTTACGTGTTGCGCGAAGAGAGTAATCTATTTAAACACTTATTTTACTCCCACGTTTTTTGTTACATTTACTGTAAAATTACAAATTATGCTCTCATCATCATCGGTGCAACAGCTCCATGGTGTCCCAAGGCCGTCTGCCTACTGGCAAATTTCGAGGTAGGAGATGTTTTCTTTTTATGGCTTAGGGTTACCAGCCCTATGCCCTACAGTAATATTAGAACGGGATCTATGGTTTAAAGTGGATTCCGAACCAATACAAATACGCCAATACGCCGAGTCTCGAACACGATATATGTGACACGACACCAGAGCATTGTTGTCACTCGTCCATCAGATTCCACAAACCTTACCACATATGTTAAAAAAAATATTAAACAACTGAAACTAGTATATTATATAACAAATAAACTAAATATTTAATTAAAATTATAAAATATTATATTTTTACCTTTCTTAAAATAGTTGTAATTAATTTTAATTATATTTGTAACTAATTATATATATGATTGTAATTGAGTAATGAAATTAATTGTAATTATAATTGTAATTGATTGCATTTATAATTGTAATTATGTAATGAAATTAATTGTATTTATAATTGTAATTGAGTAATGAAATTAATTGTATTTATAATTGTAATTGAGTAATATAATTAATATTTTAATATTATAAATATGTTAATTCTTTTCTAACAGTTGACCACTTAAAAAGACATTATGATATTTTAATAAGACTACATCAAACTTTAAATAAACATTTGTAAGTTATTTCCATGTAAAACTTCTAACAAGTTAACATAATCTTTTTTTGTGTGTTTTCCAGTCGGGAGACAGCCGCACCGCCTGCCGGTGATGGCGTACATTCACGGAGAGTCCTATGAATGGAATGCAGGAAATCCTTACGACGGTCGAGTGCTCTCCAGCTATGGAAACGTCATTGTCGTCACCATCAACTACCGTCTCGGCGTTCTTGGTGAGAGGAAACTGCATACAATGCAAAAATAACCCTATCTTCCTCCAATTTAGTATTCTAGGCATTGCTAATTTATTGAATAATTTTGCAAGACAAAAATAATACATCATGGAAGACTGGAATAAATTCAATTTTAATTTATGAAAGACAGGAAATGCTTCTAGAAATATTATTATTGTTAATTTTCTATGGCTAGAGTAAAATAAGCTTGTAATTTTTTTTTCTTTGAAAATAATATGTGTTTGTTATATTCGCAGTTAATAAAATTAAATATAACAAATTTTATTTTTTTAAATAAGTTTAATAACGATAAAATTTAATACAGTTAATTTTTTTCTTCGTTCTAATGCAGCTTGCAACCACTTAGACAATTGTCTTTGATGCTTTAAGGCAAGTGCTGCACAGACGTTAATCACTTTGCTTTACCCAGGGGGCGCGTGTAACTTGAAAATAAGCCACGGAAGCGAAATAACAATGCCCCCGCAATGCTCTACGATCCGATTAGGACCGGGACCTACGGTTTAGAGTAGATTCCGAACCACTACAAACACCCATGGGCAAGCCGGAATTTGAACCCGATACCTTGATACCGAGCGCCAGAGCGCTAGCCACTCGGCCATCAGGCCCACACAGTTAATTAAGTATGGATAAAAATCATAATCATATTAATTGCCATCTTTTATTAATACAATTACAATATCTCTTATTTTATTTTGGAATTTATAACATCATAAATTTATGATCACATTTATTAAAAATATTAATCCCAGAGATTTTAAAAAAATACAGTTATAAATAACTTACTAATGACAAAACTGCATATGATGTACCAGTTTTTTAATAAATGATATTCAATATATTGTTTTTAAATACGAATTTCTTTTTTTTTCAAAAATAAATTTCTTTATAAAAAATATATTTCTTTTCTTTTAATTAGTGCAACTACAATAATTGTGAATAATTCTAATGACGAATTTCCAATAAAGAATCTAATTTGAAAGGAATGTAGCAATGAAATTAATATAAAGATTTACTTATATTTTAGAATATAATATTTTTTTTACCTTTTAACATATTGTACGAAATTACAATTACTAAGTAAAGTAAATTTTCAGGATTTTTAAAAAATAATATTGGTTGTTATAAATGTTTTTATACACGTAGAATATTTTATCAAGTGTCATCCACTACAAGTTTAAAAAAAGTATTTGAACTTGAGTGGATGAATAAAAAATATTTTATTAACGATCAGTAATTTGAACAAGATGTATATAGGGAGAGTGTGAACTGATAGTAAGAATTGAAAAATTGCAACCAAAATTAGTATTACTAAACCCATTTGGTAATAAAAACTGAAATTGATTATTTTTAAGGATTTTATATACTTTTGTTAGCAATACATATTTTTTTAATTCTTTACAGACTTTTCAATATTATATGTATTTACTTTTCCATTTTACTGGGTATTTGATATATAATATAATAAAAGAAAGGAATAAAAAATAACAGAAGCACTGAAAACTTTACAAAGCCAACTACCTAAAGGCAAAACACACTAACTTATTTTCTTTTTCAAAAGCTCTTTATTTATTCTTCGAAATTTATTTCATTACCTTCAAAATAATCCCCTCTGGACAAATGCAGTTATGCCAACTTTTTCAAATCCTCAATGCATGCTAAAAAGTCATCAACAGGGATGGCCTTCAAAGCGCACGGCGATTGATGTGGAAACTATTCAATCGACTCAATACGGTGTCCCCGGAGTGTTGATTTGAGTTTATGAAATAGCCAAAAGTCATACGGTGCTAAATCAGGTGAATACGGTGGTTGTGGAATGATATGAATTTCATTTTTGTCAAAAAACTGACGAAGAATCAATACAGTGTGAGCTGGCAATCAGTGTTTTCGGTACCAATCGAGATTTGACGCATTTGAGACCCACAATGAATTTGACAGATCCTTTTGAAATTCCAACATCAGCAGCAAGGTCTCTAATTGTAAATCGACAATTTGCAAGAACCAAATCTTTAATTTTTTTGGACGTGAACTTCGTTGTTGAGGTTGATGGCCAAACAGAGGGCTCTTTGTCTTCAACGCGTGCTCTGCCTTCTTTGAACTGTTTATACCACTTGTAAGCATTTCTTTGCGATATAGGAATGCTCACCGAATGCCTTCTGTAACATTCTATACTTTTCTGCTAAAAGATTTAATGCAAGTTCTTTGCTCAATAATTTAGACATTTCAAAAATCGCCCGAATCAGTTTTAGCGTCTCACAAAGGCAAGCGTAACTCAAACACTAATGAATATTTTGACCCAAAATTTTGCACAGATGTCATGGACAGTGGCAGCAACCTAAAAATGAAAAAAAATAATAAATTTTAAATAAAAATTTTCTTTCCCCGATAATTTTAAATTAAAAATTGGTCTTACTTTTGTACACAGTAGTACACATTTTGTATTCTAAACAGACATTACAAGATTAAATGTACTTACTTTTCTATTTTACTGGGTGTTTGATGTATAATTTAATAAACACAAATGTATAAAAATAACAGAAAAAGTACTAAAACTACAAATACAACTGCCTACAGACAAAACGAAAAAGCAATTGTCACTAACAAAGAACAAAAAATGTCTAGTCTCTTTTCTACTTTCACTAAGTTTTTTGCAGTAATTAGCTGCTAATATGAAAGTGACGCGCTCAAACCCATCCAGTGATAGATAGATCAAGGTTAATTGCGTCGCACAGAAACCCTAGACATTCTCTTTTTTTCACTTCCTAATGTTATTTGTTTCCCGGGCCTCGCTCCCGATTGGTTACCTGCGGGCTAAAAAGATAAATCTCTAGAGCGGGAGGAATAGAAATAACAAGTTGAAAAAGTAAGTCTTGACCAGAAACCAACAAACAAAAAAAGGAATGCTTAATATTTTTATTCTTCAACTGCTAATACTTTCTTTCTTCCAGTCTTGTTTTCCAGCTTCTTCCTTTCTTTTATTGCTTTATTTTTTCCTTTTTCGCTTTTGTCATTGTGTTTTTCTGCCCAGACGTCTGCAAATTACGTTTGTCTCGTAAGAAACTCATGGAAGTATTTGTCAGCTGTAAAGTAGTATTGAATGGGACTTCTTTACAACGTAAATGCAATTAAAGCAATAGATCTTATGTAATTAACAATACATATAGATAGATGTAAATATATACATAAAACTATAGATAGTAATGAAAGAAACAGTGAGATGCAAGATCAGCATAATATTTCAAAATCCAAGATAAAAATTCATTTAAACACAAGCAAAATCAACAGAAAATTTGACATAACAACATTTTCAAGAAATGAATAATTTCAGCATAAGAAAATTTAAATTCATACAATTTATTATCATTACCATAGTTGCTGTTGGAATTACAGGGTACTACCTATATCAATATACCCAATCTTTTATTTTAGCAACCATTGGTGGTAGACACATACTTCCATTTACAAAAACATGTTCCAAATGAGATTTCTAGTCATGCTATATTATTTTGTTTATTTAAAATTCAATATTAGAAAAATTTAAATAATTAATTTACTGTCATGGATCTCGGTTAGTGGTTCGGAATCCACGTTAAACTAGGTCACGGTCTAATTAGCCTAAATTGTGCATAAAAAAGGACCACAGAGCGACAAACTAAATCTAAACCTAAACTAAACATGTTCCGGATAGTTATAGTTACTGAAAATTTACAGTCGTCCTAAAACATGGAACACAAAAATTAACAACAACATTGTGTTGCAAAAAATTGACCGAAATATTTAATGCCTAAGCTTGGGTTTACTTCAATCTTAATACATAGAGAAGTCAATTATAAAATTAATTTAAACAATTCAAGAGGGAAATAAAGGTAAACTTCCCTTTTAATGACAAGAGGCGGAGTCCACAGTCATAAATGATGGATATATAAAAACACTGAATGCTCTGGTGTACTCAATACCGTCACTGTTGGTCCTAGTAGCAAAACAAGGATATATTCAAATAAAACACCGAAATTAAGCGCGGTAGACAAAAAAAAAAAGGATATTTAGAAAGTTGTAGATCATTACAAACTATGCAGGAGCGATACTGAAAAATGAATAATTAGTCAAGAGGAACTGGACAAACTTATAATGCTAGAGATTATTCATTTGTTCACTGACTTTACTGTTTTTATTGTAAGCAATCATGTCTTTCAAGATGGGATAATTATACAAATTAGCTAAGCAAAGATTTTTCTAAAACTCTGCTAAGATGTCTGTTATTACATAGTGTTAGCGAATAATTAATTTTAATTTCTTAGTATATATAATAAATTAAACTCGTATGTGTATATTTATATTCGTATATTTCTTCGTAAGTTATATGTTCGTATGTTTATGTTCTACAGTTTAAAAGCTATAATTCACTGAAATCTATAATTTTCTTTGCATTTTTTATCTAAAGTAATATTTAAAAATATAAAAATCTAACTATTTACTTTCTAATTACATACAATGTAAAATTGCGCTTTAAAAAATTCTCTGGAAACCATCTATTTCTAAGCATGATAGGACAATATTGGCGGATCATTATCTACACTAAAATTATCTACATTAACTACACTAAAAGACATGTTATGTAACTGGTAAGAACAAACTGCTCTCAAGATGCTTTGGTTCCAACGTGATGCGGCTTCTGCATAATGATCGTCGTGTATGGTGATTGGTCACTATGTTTACCGGACATGGTTTTTGCCCCTTTGGGTTTTATCAAGGAACTGGTGCAACTGAAACTGCAAACCAAACTCTCTGGATGATCTGAAACATCGCATGATCTTTAATTGTCGCAGAATTACTCCACCAATGTACACCAATTCGTTTACGACTCAGTTCTGTCACTCATTAAATTGTGCATTGTACCTAATAGGGAACATTTTAAACAATATTTCCGAAAGATTCCCTAAATTTATATATTGTTTCCGTTATATGCTTGTCTGCAATTTGTACGGATGACTTATGATAATTATAAAATTCGCTTGTGTACATTTGTGTCATAAGGTCTACAGTTTTTTTTCAGGATATTTGATTTTATATAAAATCTATGATGGTTTACAACTCTTTAATTGTCTTTTTATATCAATCATGCATCATTTGGGACTTGAAGAGTTTCCAGACTTCTGTATTTTGCCACTGGGAACCACTCTGAGATGGCACTTAGTGCTCCGAGAATGCCCGTTTTATTATAGATTCATCCTTCATTTATGGGCGGAAGCTCATTTTTCTTTGATAATGGGAAGTATTTCCTAATTTCAATCTCTAATTGTTTTAATTAATTTCATAAACAGACCCTTCAATGACAGTTGAAATAAATCCCAAACATTTGCATTAAATATATTGGTCAATTTTTATCGCATAGAAGGGAATGTTATATATATATATATATATATATACAAAAGAAAGTGTTATAAAACATGGTGTAAGTTACCAAACAAATCTATAAAATATTATTTACCTCATAGTAATAACCACATATTTCCATATCAGTTCTATCAAAACTCCGAAGATCTTACATCTTAGTCTATCTTAAATATTCCATATCTTAGAAAATATTCCTTCTAATCCAAAATGCACCAAGTTGCAGCAATGAAACTCAATATCGTAAAATATATGCATTTTTTAAAAGACATATAACCATACAAAAAAAAAGTGTGAAAATAACTTATATAGTTGATCAGCAAAAATTGCAATTACAAAATTCCTAACGCTAAAATAAATGTTATATATGAGATACAGATAGAAGGATTTGTGAAAATTTAAAAAATACTTTTCTAGTTGGTATTAATTTCTTTGTAATGATTAGTTTTAGGCATCGTTGAGAAAAGCTCCTGTTTTAGTTAGAAATATAAGATCAGCTGTTTGTTACGGTCAAAAGTTTTATAACTAGTTTCAAGTAGACAGACTATTACTGAAATATCTTTTTCTAGACGAATAATTGGATATCATAAACGCGTAATACAAAAATAAAACATTAAACGTTTCTCTACATTTTATTATTTTTTGAAACAAAGTATTAAATTGATCTCTTCCTAAGGCTCTATATTTCCATCCATACAAGTGGGATTTATTGTATTAAATCCATGTACAAATAAAGGGAAACTACTTCCGAATGATCCAATGTCATTATTTTACATTTTCTGAATATATTAAATGTTTATTAAAGCTTCTATAGAAATTGATAAAATATAAACTATTAAAAAGAACTTGCTTAGGAATATGTCATTTATTTTTCAGGTAAAAACATCATACTAATACATTCACCGTTACACAATGTTTTATTAGGATGGCCTAGTCATGACTTTACCATTTAGAGCAGTGGTTCCCAAAATGAGCGATACCGCCCTGGGGGGTAGTGGAACCTTCAAAGGGACACGATAGCAATCTTGGGTACGTTTAGTGGGCGTTTAATAAAAAAAATAAGAGGGTGATAAAACCGTAAAGATAGAATAAAAGACAGAAAAATTTAGAAAATTTATTCGTACATATTTCATTTGTTAAGTAAAATAATGCAACATTATCAACAATTTTTTTTTTTTTCACATATAAGTATTCAACAATTTGTTTATAAAAATTGCACCAAGTGCTTATAACTCCATTACCAATATTAACAGTTGTGTTTTAAATGATCTCGGCGACTATGATAAAGACATTTCTGAATTCAAATATCTCAAAAGACCTCGCGTTGTTCTGAATATTATTCATTAAAATTTCGTTATCCTCCTTTCCGAATTGCCATGCAGTTTCTCCGCCCACCAATTGCTTTTGTTTGTATTGTTTATTTTTTATTACCTTTTATTCCGTACTTAAAAATTATACTAATAATAATAACAATAATATAATATATATATATATATATATATATACATAATTTTCTTCTATTAATTAAAAAATAATAAGGAATTACTAATTATTTTAAAATTTATATATATATATATATAAATATATATCTTACTCCTCTTTTCTATCTAATCAATGCGCTTAAAGCTTAAGGAAATTCTCTCCTTCACAAAGCAGAAGATAGAAGTTACTATGCAATCAAGGCCCTCCATCTTCCTGGCAAATCGTCGTCGTCATTATAAACCATATAAGTACACAAAAGTCAGCCAATCAGCGTTACAGTCCACCGGCATGTCTAAACCCAGCAAATGCTGGTAATAAAGGTTATCGCACATTGTCCCTGAGTTTAGCTTAAATCAGCAAGAATATGTGTGTGTAATGACTTCCTGAAAATTCTATACAATAAATAGGTGTAACATCCTCTATGTCCAAATGATGATATTCAAAGTATAATAGTACACACTACTTTATTTACTTATTATATACAAATTGTAGCATTTTAAAATCCTAAACAACTCTTCATTAAATACATCTGTAATTGATCTCAGCTCAAATTCAAGCTTCAAGTTATTTCAACATGAAGTTAATTTCATACTTTAATATGCCATATTTACATTATCTTTATTTACTTTATTTTAAGACATGAGTAGATATATATATATATATACACTGAAGTGACAAAAGTCATGGGATAGCAATATGCAAATTTTCAGATGGCAGTAGCATCGTAGAACAGGTCTAAATGCGCATTGCTTTCGCAGAGCTTTCATTTCTGTTCAAGTTATTCATGTGAAGAGGTTTTGACGTGATGATCACCGCACGACGGGAATTATTAACAGACTTTGAATGCGGAATGTTAGTTGAGCTAGACGCATGGGTCATGCCATTTCGGAAATCGTTAGGGAATTCAACATTCCCAGATCCACTGTGTCAAGAGTGTGCCGAGAGTATGAAATTTCAGGCATAACATCCCACCATGGACAGCGCAGTGGTCGACCGCCTGCACTTAACGACCGAGACCGGCGACGTCTGCAAAGAGTCGTAAATTCTAACAGACAAGCAACACTGCGTCAAATAACCGCAGAAATCAATGTGGGACGTACAAGGGACTTGTCTGTTAGAACTGTGCGGAGAAATTTGGCTTTTCTTGGGCTATTCCAGCAGAAGACCGACTCGAGTGCCTTTACTGGCAGAACGTCATCGCTTGCAGCGACTCTCGTGGGCACGTGAGCATATCGGCTGGTCCCTAGAAGAATGGAAAACCATGGCCTGGTCCGATGAGTCACGATTTCAGTTGGTAAGAGCTGATGGTAGGGTTCGAGTGGGTGTGCAGACCCCACGAAGCCATGGACCCAAACTGTCAGCAAGGCACTGTTCAAGCTGGTGGTGGCTCCGTAATGGTGGGCTGTTTTTCATGGCATGGACTTGGTCCTCTGGTGCGACTGACCGAACATTGACTGGAAATGCTTATGTTCAGCTACTTGAGATCACTTGCAGCCATTCATGGACTTCATGTACCCAAACAACGATGGATTTTTATGGATGACAATGCGCCATGTCACCGGGACACAACTGTTCGCGATTGGTTTGAAGAACATTCTGGACAATTCCAACGAATGATCTGGCCACCCAGATCGCCCGACATGAATCCCATCGAGCATTTATGGGACATCATCGAGAGGTCTGTTCGCGCCCAAAATCCTGCACTATCAACACTTTCACAATTATGGACGTCTATCGAGACAGCATGGCTCAATATTCCTGCAGAAGACTTCCAACGACTTGTTGAGTCCATGCCACGTCGAGTTGCTGCACTTCGCCGGGCGAAAGGAGGGCCGACACGATATTAAGAGATATCCCATGACTTTTGTCACTTCAGTGTATATACAGAATGTTTTTTACAATACATATTACTTCTTTTTCGCTTATAGAAGGTATATTAACGCAAGGGGGCAGACAGCAGACTGATTTTTTTAAAAGGGAGCGAAAGGACATAAAAGTTGGGAAACAACTAAGTTAGAGCACATATGAGAAATTAATTATAGTCTTTCAGGGAAAAAATGTAATGAGTTCCAGACGTTGATTTAATAAGGATAAGATTTGGGTGTTCAGTTTTTCAAGAATTGCTTCTTTGCTTTTGCATTACCTTGAGTAAGTGTTAGTCTTTTTTTTTTTTTTTACGTATAATAAAATAATCAGCCAGCGCCCATCAAAAATTTTCATGAGAACAATCCTTTTCCCTTGTGGATATGACGTAATTTCGTTTAACAATTATAATTTTTGTGCAATTCAGACCTGTGAGTGAAATGAATCATGCAAACCTATGAATTCAGAACTCTGACTACTGATACTTTCTGGAATTCCTAGATTGTTGCAACAACGATTCTCGCAACAACAGTTATCTCAACGATGTCTTCCATTTGCACTTCACATGTTACCTCTTTTCACACCGATGATTTCGTGTGACACATAATAAATAATATGAAACACTGAGATTGTGATGCTTTTAAGAACATCGTTTAGTTCCATTGGCTTTCTTTTGAACCTTCAATCACTCAGCCACAAGTGCCAATACTCTTCTTTTATTAGAACTTTGCCGGTTATTTCTCAGGCACAAAAGAAACAACATAAAAAGTGATAGCAAAATGTGATTTTGGGCGTGTTTTAAGCTATTTTTTCTGATATTCAGAGTGGAATGTGATGTGATCATTAATAAATATTAGTCTTGATGGATACTATCATTACTCTTAATTTTCAAAATGATTTACGGATACCTTGCATTAGTTCTGAATCAACATTAGTTTCGAAAGGTAGATATTTATTAATCAGGATATATATTTTATGAAAATATGATTTGCTTACAAAGTTATTATGTTAAGTTTTATGCTTTGATTTTAACATAGAAATATTTTTATAAATTTATATATAATTGAATTAAATGTGTTAGATGTTCAATCAGTCCTATGTAATTTCCAAACATATTGTAATCAATTTGGGTGCGATTTAAAATTGTATTATAAAAAATGTACAAATTATTAAATTATATATATTCTGCAAATGTAATGTATTGAAGTACAAGGTGGAGGTGATGGAAGTACACTCATGTCCATAAATTAAGGATAATTCAGAATCACACAGAAATTGAACTCTAAAATAAAAATTTCACCTGTAGAATTATCACACACATCTTGAAGAAGAATATGCAAATTACAGGAAACCACCAGATGGTGCGGATAGTACGTCACAATGACGAGTGTAAGAGAGTGGTATATAAGGAATGGTAAAGGAGTAAAATTTTCACAAACGCTTTAAAGCCTTTCAGTGCAATAGCCGCATATTTATGGCACAAAGGAAGCATTTGGATGATTTTTACGTGGTAGGAGTATCGGACGACTGGAATGTGGACGTACCAGCTGGAAGTATCCGAGGAACTTGGAATCGCCCAGAGTGTCGTCTCCAGGCTTTGGCAACGATTCCAAGATGATGGTGATGTGAGTAGATGTTACAGCACAGGTCGCCCCCGAGTTACAACGCCGAATGAGGACCGGTATTTAGCAGTTACTGTCAAAAGAAACACATGGAGCGCAGCATCAGACCTGTCTCGTCAGCTCTCTTCAGCTACCGGTACGTCAGTTTCAAGGCAAGAACGTGTACAGACGCTTAGGGCACATTGGTCTATATACTCGTAGGGCCTATCAGATGTGTTCCACTTACCGCAACTCACTGTCGCCTGCGATTAACCTGGAGTAGAGAGCATGCATTGTGGACACCCGCAACAGTGGTCTTGTGTGATATTTTCCGACGAGTCCAGGTTTAGTTTGCAGTTTGATTCTCGCCGGACTTTCATATGGAGTGCGCCAGGTACCCGTTACCACCAAAGAGAACACCATTGAACGACACCGTTGCGGTGGTGCAGGATGGCTAGTTTGGGGAGAAAGAATTTTTTGGTTCCAAAACTGACCTGCATGTTCAGAGTGTAACGATGACAGGCCACATCTATCGGGATGTCATTCTGGAACAAGATGTACGTTTGTTTTGGAGCGCCATGGGTGCTGAATTTCTGTTTACGGAGGACAACGCCCGTCCTCACCGTGCAAACATTGTAGACGAATGCCTTCAATTGGAGGATATCACCGGTATGGATTGGCCAGCATACTCACCGGACCTGAATCAATAGAGCATGTGTGGGATATGCTTGGCCGACAATTCAGCCCGTCAACCCCCTCCCACCTGTCAACCGGAACTTCGGAGGGCATTGCTTGATGAGTGGTGTAATATCCCCCAAGATCACATTGATAATTTGATACTCAGCATTACCTAGGCGTTGTATGGCCTGTATTGCATCGTCCGGGAGACATACTCCATATTAACCATCATACTAACCAAGTTATACTGTTTTTTGTTAATAGGTTCTTTTTTGAAATTTGCTCCAGGGGTAAAAATCTAATTTTTATTAATTATGTCAAACATATAGCATCTTTTTTTGCTCTTTACCTTTTTGTTTAATAAATAGACTGTACAAATAAGTCAATTTTTTTTTTTGCTTCTGTTTCTTTCTTTTGCCTGAACTTCATTATCCTTAACTTATGGACATGAGTGTATTTTGGAAGAATAACGTGACTAATGAAAAACAAAAATTATTTTTATAGTTCTCATCCCTGAAAGATCATTGACTAATGCAGCTCTTTCAAACTGGGCAATCAGGTTCAGAACCATGTTATCTCTAAGAGAAATAATTTGTAACATTAAAATGTTAAAAGTAGATTCTCTGAGTTTGAAGTATTAAGATTTTACAGGAAAATAAAAATCAGTTTAGTCGTTGATGAATAACATACATAGCCATTTTAATATATAAGAAATACTCTGCTACCAACAAAAAATGAAAATAAATTAGTTAGGACTTTTTAAACCAAACAGTGTTTCATTGGTCAACTTATACTTATGTAATACAAAAATTGATATTACTTTATTTTTATATACCAAAAAATGGTTATTTTCGAAATTGGGGTGGCGGTTAATAAACTTAACATCGTAAAGGTTTTATAATATTACTTTTACAATGCTTCATCATCACATTCTTTTCACCTTAAATTCAGTAAAACTATTCAGAAATAATGTATTTATAACTGTATTCTCAGTCTGCTTATAATTTCAGGTTTCCTGCCAGCTGTGGATCGATTAGCGAGAGGCAATTACGGTCTCATGGATCAAGTGGCCGCTTTGCACTGGATACAGGACAACATTGCCGAGTTTGGGGGAGATCAAATAACGTCACTGTGTTTGGACATGGACATGGAGCTGCCTGCATAAACCTTCTCATGTTGTCTCCAATGACAAAGGTAAAGGGATATACTGCTGTGAAAAAAAGATATATCTTAACATATTGCTAACCATTCATACTAGTGTAACCAATTTAATAAATAAGTAATCTTGTTGTAAATGCTTTAAATAGCTTTCAAGTTTTTTAATTAACTAATAAAGATAAGATGACGCAGGAAAATAAATATTCTGTTGTTGAAAATGTTCTATCAATAAAATGAGGTTTTTAATATTTACTTTTAATGTAAGCTTAAGTATTAAATTTACAGATTTTAAGACCTAATTAAATTTATAAATTTTAAAACGGTCATTCAACTTTTCTGCTAAATTCAATGTTAAAAAAAAAATTTAATTTATTATTATTATTATTGTGTAAAAATATATTAGAAATGAAATTTAGAAATTTGTATACCTGTCTATATGTATCCTGCAGAAGTTAAGAAAAATATTTAATGCTTTTTAAAAAATGCATTTACATCAATAGTAAAGAAAGTTTTATTTATAAAGTGAAACACATTATTTATGTTTTATGTTTTAAAAATTTGGTATTAGAAATAAAAGATAGTAACGCAATTAAAATGCATGCTTTTTGAACATAGTTTTTTATGATTTATAAATATAAAGATTTTGGAATTCTATTTTAATTTGTTCATAAAAAGTTAGTAATAATGTAAATCATAATATACATTCTCTTTTTTGATATATATTTAAGACGAATATACTAGAGATAAAAATGCATGTCCTTTTTTTATACCACAATTGCATTTTTATTTATTTAACTACCTTACATTAAAAGACTAATTATGAATTTTAAGTGAATTAATGTTTAATAATATTTCTACTAAAAATAATCATAGAAAAATATAGTAAAAATATTAATTACTTTGGTTAGTCAATGAAATTTCTTTATCATCTATTATGCAAAGTCAATTACAAATCAAGATGTAATGAAGAAATAGTTTCAGTACAAGTATATGAATAACTTGTTAAATTAAAATAAATTACCCTCTAAAAGAAGGTATTTTGTGGTACTTTTTAAATAACCTTTTACATAATTTGTAAACATCGTTTTCATGATTAATAGATTTTACAGTTCAAGATATTTTATTATTTATTGTTTCTTTTCAAAAATCTTCATTTTTTGTTTCGTAATCGAAAAACAGTATTCATAAATAATTTTAATTAAATTGTGGCTACTTTTAAGTTGTGGTTCATTATTTTAGTTTCAGTAATTTCTTGTTAAGCAAATAATTTTTAAAGGATAAAATGTATTACAAAAATCAAAATTTTTACAGAATTTGAAAAGCTGATTAAAAATTTAATATTCTGAAACGATGTAATATATTTATTTAAAGAATTCTTTACCTAGGCTATACACAGATGGTGAAATTCTACTTAACCAGTTTGATTTCTTATTGAAGATTCTGTAAAATATTTTTAATAAATAAGGAGATGATTTCAATCATTACTGTGTAGTGTAATGGCTTAATAAATACACAAAAATATTCATGATTTTTTAGGATTCATCTATCAAAAATATGTTAAAATTCCTCTATTAAAGGTGACAAAATTTTGTTTAATTATTAAAATAAACTGTTTAATTAAAATTAACTCCGTTTGAAATTCAAAGTTTTTACGAACACCTTCTTATAAATTTTGTAAATTACTGAATTACTTTATCTTTGTACAAATTTTTGTATTGAATACATCTGAAAACTTTGGATTTTTACATAAAAAGTTTCATTATTATTTTTTTAATTTTTATTGGCTAAAATAATGTTAAAAATGGTCGAAAAATTGGTGCTATTACAAAACATGATACTCAAAAACAAATCAATATTTTTCTTAATTTCTAAGTTTGTATTAACATTCTACAGGGAATAGATATATGGTAAATTTATATAATTATTATTTATTATTTTGTATTGATTTAAATGTTATCGACCCAAAATCCTAAAATTTGCATGTAAAATTCCAAATTTAACAACTGAAATAAAATGGTTTATGTAGCTTTTAAATATTTATACCAAGTTTTTGTAGCATTTGAATCAAATTAATTCGTGTTATGTTGTTTTACTTTAAAACAAAAAGCATAAAAATTCATTGTGATTAAAAGCTAAAAACAATTTTTAAATAGAAATATTACTTTTAAAAATGTTGTAAATTCATTAAAATGCTACTGAATTTAAAAGTTCATATTCTTTTTTATTAAAAAAATAGCTTTATTGTGGAACAATTTTAAAAATGTTTATTTGTCACAACATTTTCAGATGTAAACTCCTATAAGTTGAATGGAATATATTACTAACAAAAATATTATTATTACTTATTTGCAACAAATAATGAAAGTGAAGAATGAAATATCTTGTGTACAAGTAAACAAAAGAAATTTAAATACATTTAAAAAATACTATTAAAACACAAAATTCAACAAAAAAAGATTCATTAATTTTAGATATTTCAAGAAAAGAATGCTTTAAATTTTACTGTTTAAATGGAATTTGAAAAGCTTTCTCACAATATATACTTATTTGGGTATAATACATTGAATAGTATGGATTATCTCTTTTTCATTTCACCTTCCTAACTTTATCTTAATGCAAAATTTATCTTTATCTGGATTAAGAATCGATTTCCTAATACAAGTCAGATGGAAAGCCTTTTGAATATTTTCGTTCCGCTATCTAAAACAAAGACATTTGATTTCAAAAGAAACATTTGAAGTTGAAGTCAAATTTATTTTTCTGCACTGAAGCACAAAGAAATGCAAAAATATCATCTATTTTCTTTAAAAATTGAAATAGCGTGTTTGTATCAATATATATATTATTTGATCTTACAAAATTAGAAATAACTTCTCTTAAGCATAATTTCACATAACTTGATGCTTTTCTAATTTCACATAATCAATATCTTCAAAACAAATATTATTAATAATTTTTAACGAAATTAATAATTTTTAAATAAAATTATTAAATCGGATCTTATCTGATTTGAAATCTTATCTTTTAATAAAATTAAAATAAAATGAAATTATATCTTTTAATGAAATTAAAATAAAATGAAATTATATCTTTTAATGAAAATAGTAACTAATTATTTGTTTGTTAGGAAATTAATCTTTATTTTTATACCTCAATTTTTACTGAAATATTTATCAATGATAAACAGATTTCCCTTCTAAAACTCACGAACAATTGATTTAAATAATGACTGTAAAACTCTAGCATATTTTTATATACATTTTCTCTTCCATTATAGGAACTTTTATGTACTTGTAATTGATTAAGATTACGCTGAAACGTCTTTGACAACGTTACCCATATGTAAAATTGATCATTTAAAACATATGGAATTTTAATTTAGACTGCTAAGAAAATTTATATGCTAAATATAATAAAATGTTTCCACTTTTTTTTTTTTTTTTAGGTTTGTTTCATAGGGCTATCATGCAAAGTGGTTCCGCACTTTGTCCATGGGCCATAGCAAAGGACGCAATTTCTCATACTCAGAAGTTAGCCCAAAAACTCAATTGTTCAATGCAGGACAGCATGATGCTAATAGAATGCCTACGGAAGAAGAGAGTGGAAGACATCATGTCGGTCGATATCGTGGGCCCTGACTATCTTAGTACGTTTGGTCCCACAGTGGATGGCATAGTTCTTCCACACGAACCAATTTACTTGATGGAAATAAAACCAGATCTCTTCTTGAGGTACGACTTGATGTTGGGGACAGCAAAAGCTGAGAATTATTTTACCTTTTCTGCTGTGGAAGAAGTGATGGGTATTGACTTGCAGAGAAGAGACAGAATGTTGCGAACACTCGTCAGAAATATATACGCATCATCTGCAGCAGGTAAGCATGTTTGAATAAAACACTTCAATTTAGTATTATTTAAAACTTGATTTTTTGTTAGAATAGAAAATTAGATATCTCAGTTAGACCCCCTCAGAGATGCATCTTCTTTAGATGTGTAAGGGTTTTCCGGGTTGACCCTGTGATCTTTCCCTTCATCTTTTTGTCTTCTTTTTTTCCTATTTCATCCTCTAGATCACAGTATTATATCATATCATTATGTCTCATTACCGTCATGCGTCTGCCATACTTTTGTGTCTTTGATTTCCTCTTCGGAGCTCCCTTATTTCTTGTTGTCATGGTGTTATTATTTACGTTATTTCTTGGAATTATTATTGTTTTTTAATGTATTGTTTGCCTATCAATGTCTATTTCCCTTCATTCTTTTTCATATAAATGTATATATATATATATATATATATATTCACCTTGAATGTTTTAAGGAATTTTTAAAAAATACCGTTGTGTGGCGCAGCATGTCCAAATCTGGCCCTTGTACCACTGAACCCCATCAACTAACCAACCTTACATTACAATGTATGCAAATTGTTTTAGTTGTTCCAATATTGAAACTTCTTTAGAAAAACCATTACGTAATAGATTGCTGCAAGAAAAAAGAACAATGTAATCAATTATCTGATTCATACCCCAGATACTAATTTTGGCAAAATATGCTGCTCATAGTTTGATTCAGCATGGTAGTGCACGTTACAGTCACGGCTTAAAAAAATGAGAATCGGTTTCAATTTAACAAAATGTTTCGTAGAGGTTTTAAAGTAGAAACTTTTGTCGACAATATTTAGGAGTATGCCAATGAAATCCTTCACAGAAACAAGTGATATAAAAAAAAATTTTAAATCAATTCCTACTTTTTTTTCACTCTATTGCAGAAAGTCCTTTATAGATAATTTTCATTCGCTTTTTAAGTTTATCTGGTGCCATCTATTGGTAGATATATACAACTTAAATCTAAAAAAAAAAAACTAAAATTAATTAATTAAATTTAATTACTGAATTAATATTTGATAAAAATGTGTTAACATCAAGTGTCATCCACTACAAGCTAAAAAAAAAAAAATGTATTTGAACTTGAGTGGAGAAGTAAAAAGTATTTTATGAACGATTGAAAATTTGAACAAGATATATATAGGGAGAGTGTGAGCTAATAGAAGGAATTGAAAAAAAAAGCATTAAGGGTAACTGTTCACAATGGAAAGGGCATTGAAGAATTGCAGTAATATTCTCATGAATCAGATCAAGTGCCTCACAGAAAATACAAGGAAAAGGTTTAGCAACCATGTTAGGTCATTATTTAAGTTTATTAGAATTTTTATATTAAAATTGGAATTACAATATATACGCTCTTTTCAGTACAGTGTCCTGAATTGTGAACATTCAGATATAATGTAAAAAGCAGTAGAGAAAATTACCTAGTATTCGAAACAATTGAATTAATTGAACTAATTCCTTTCATAAATTTCAAATACCCGTTTTTATTAAAACACTGCATTAATATTTTAAAACTCTTTAATTCTACATCAACAATAAAACATTGATTTGTAAACTTTTTTAAATAAAGTAGAAATTTTACTATTTCACATATATTATTCTAATAATTCTTACAAATTTTTTTTTTCATATGTATTTTTCATTCTTACTTTATCTAAATTGATGTATCAAATATAAAATATTTTTTATAAGATACCAGAAGTAGTATATTCTTAATTCAGAGTATTTGATCGGACACAACGTATACTATTTAGTAAATATTTTAATATATACCTTCTTAAATATTCAAATAAGAAATTTGCTTTATTTTAGAAAATATAGCTTGTATTTATCAATATAAAAGGGATAATATGATAATTAACGGTATTATAATGGAGAGAGGAAGATGATACAAGTAAAAACATTTATTTTCTATTACAAAATGGGGTTGTAAGTTAACATAAGATGTAAAACTCTTTTTAATATCAAGTAAAATAAAATATCAATGTGAATCTTACATTTGACCCTTCTCAATGTGAAATTTAACGGTTAGAATAAATTTTATTGTGAAGTGTTAATACAAGTAATGAAGGCATTGCCCAAGTCTTTTGAGAAAGTATCGATTTCCACGTAAGTAATGCCGGCTCGATGCGAGTTCAATGCCATTAGAAACATCATGGATATTATTTGCTAGATCCTGAATTTGAGCAGCTGATTCAATATCTTGCTCTAAGCTGTTAACTTTTTTGTTGATTGTCTTATCTCGTATACAGTAGGCAGATTGATGTTGCACGCGGACCACTTTCAGAAACTGGTCACCTGACTTAACCTGAAAGTCTATGGGTTCGACTAGACATTCAATAACAAAGTCGTATAATATTCTAAGTCCTGATTTCTTAAGTTGAATGAATGAAATCTATGATGTAGATCAAATCTGCAGCTATTCACAAAGTGTTTTTCATAAACATAAATTTTAGTTTTGGCCTTAATTTGTCAGCTTTTAGTTTTAGCCTTAAATGTTAGGAGGCGATGTGAAGATCTCAATTTGTTGATTTGAAATTGCGATATGAAGTTCACAGTAAAGATATGCCTTATATCCATGAAGCAAACAAAATAGATAATTTTAGACTTTTTTGTTGGCCAAAGTTGAACGTGTTACAAATATAAAGCGTATAACGTTGGTAAACTGGACCAGCATTTTGATATTTACAGCTTCGCTTTGTGATAAATATACCCTGTGATCATTAGATACAATTTTCTACGGCTTGGTTGGAATCGGTAATTACTGCAATAAATCGTAGGCATTAGCAATTCGGCGATTTACCATTTGACATTTTTGCCGACTTCAAATGTATGTATATTAAAGTCACTTTCATAATTGGCCCCCGATATCGTTGCTTACATCTGTGATAGGATCTCTTCTTTGACGTCCATATAGGCTGACGTCATCGAGACAAGTAATCCAAGTTTGTTCTTTAATTGTTGCTTTAGAATCATTACTAGAGACTTCAAACCTTTCTCCTTAACAAGCACTAGGTATTGATGTCGATATTGTAATTGCGTACGACAGACATTGTTTTTTTTGCTACGAGTTTTTCTTTGAGAAACCGAAAAATAACTGTCAAAAAATAGAGTCATTACTCATTTATTTTTGCAAATTTCCTGTTCACAGCATGAAATAACTGTTAAACAAACACATGGCATTGTGATGAGCGATGGATGATGTACGATGGCCGTTTGCTTACCACAATTGTAAGGTAAATTGAACAAAATCAACCAAATGTCTTGTATTTTCGATTAATTGCTGGATTCCCCAACAACATATGCGGATGTATAGTAGAAGTTTGTAATGAGTTTATACTTGTGAACAAGAAGAAATATGCGAAATTTCTCAGTGAGCGGAAAGTGTCCAATATACTCCAGCTCATTGTAGTGTCAGGTGTTTCAGATTTTTTTAAAGTGTGTAGTGAGCTCCATAACACGCTTTCTATTCTGATCTTGAGATAACGGCTACACCCAGCCCAGAAAAAGATGCGTTAATTTCTATGAAAGTTGACATCAATCTTTTTACAAATACGGTTAAAACATTAACAGCGTTGCTGTCCTTTTTAATGCCTTCGGAATTCTTATGAATGATTTAACAATAACAGCAAAATTACGAATGTGACTTCTGAATTGATTGACAAATCCAAGGAATTACTGATTCTTGAAATGATTACAGATTTTACTAACTTTCAATAGTTTCAGGTGAACTAACAAATTCATCAACCTAACTCATCCGTGTCATATAAAAATGAATTTTACAAATATTTATATGTTTAATAATGTTATTTTATTAACAACTTAATCCTTGTCGAGAAGTCATAGTGGTGAAGTATGTTCTATAATATCATAGTATATAAGAATACACAGTTTCATTGCGGTAATTTGATAAATCCAATATATATTTTTCATTATTTTACCCTAACTAATTCGGCACAACATCCCATGGTGGACCATAGCCATCTGTCTACTGGCAGATTCCGAAACAGGAGTTGTTTTCTTTCTTACGGGCTAGGGATTGTCAGGCCTAGGTCCAACGTTCTAGTGGATTCCGAATCCCTACAAACATCCTTGGCACCTAAACCCGAAACATGTGGCATCGAGTGCCAGAGCGATAGCCACTCGGCCATCAAGCCCTATTTTACTCTAAGAAATCGTATATATTTATTACTATTATTTCATATAATACATATTTTTACTTTCCAATTTTCAGTATATATATTATGAGAATTCATCGTCTGTTAAAGAAAAGAAAGCTACTCAATTAGCCGAAATAATTTTAAAATAATAAAAACTTCATTCAAATTGTTTGTTTTATAGTTGCTTTTTATGTACATCTATTCATCTCAATTTCCATCATAAGTCATCGTTTGGATCAATATTATTTGTTATTTGCAAGGAAAATTTTAAAAAAATAATAAAAAAATCAGTACCACGATGGAATGGGGCGTTAGGGAATTGAACTTCTTAGAAGGATGCCAAACTACGTTAGTTAGTTAAAGAAGATTAATACAGAAAAAAATCTCTTGAGACCAATTCTTCGCTTTATTAGTAACGAATAGTAATTTACCTAGACGGTAGATCTTAATTAGTGTACATAAGAGAGTTTGCTGTAAGAGATCTAATGTAATAATTAGCAGAGTATTTAATAAACTCACGCTGCCTTAAAACGGTTTGAATAAAAATAAATTAATAGGTGTGAATTATATTTTGTTTCGATAGTTTAAATATAAAGTAAATTTGTGAGTTAAGTTTTGATTAAAAATTTCAGAACTGCTAATGTTTAAAAAGTATAATATTACCACTTAAACAAAATATAAATTTCTTTTATTTAAACAAATTACATACATTTTGAAATCTTAATGACTCTAGAGTCCGAGGTTCATTCTTCGCATTTATTATTTTTTAATGTTTGATAACAGAAATACCACAAATAAATTCTTATTAGTTATTTTTTAAATAAACTATTTTTTTGTTAAAACGTTATTAACTATTCATTCAAAACTTCTTCGACAAAATAATTATGAATGGGAAATGAAGTCATAATTTTTATGCTTTCTCAATTAGTATTGAAATTCCTAATCCACAAATGATATGATCAGTTCAAAAATATTCATGCAATCAGTAGAAGTTTTTAATCTTTTTCACAAAATCATTTGTAAAAATTAAAGATATGAATTATTACTAAGAATCGTTTTTAAATTTTTCTTGAACGTAAAAAGGAAAACATTTTGAGAATTGGGTTCTTTTTTTTAAAATATATTTTCTGCTAGTTTTAAATCTTCCTTTTTATATACTTAAAAAAATTTCTATATTCTAAACTATTTTTATTCAATTTCTTCTATTAGCTCATACTCTCCCTATATTTATCTTGTTCAAATTTTCAATCGTTCATAAAATACTTTTTATTCATCCACTCAAGTTCAAATGCATTTTTTGAACTTGTAGTGGATGACACTTGATGCTAATACAGTTTTTTTTTCAATATTAATTCCGTAATTAAATTTAATTAATTAATTTTAGTTTTATTTTAGATTTAAGTTGCATATATCTACCAATAGATGGTACCAGATAAATTTAAATTAAATGAATTAAAATTATTTTTCTGCAGTGTAGTGAAAAAAAGTATGATTTGACTTAAAAATTGTTTTTTATATTACTTGTTTATATTCATATTTCATTTTTTTTTTAATTTGATAATTTCTGTTGTCTATTTTAGATTTGATGAAATAAAAAATTAATGTAAGAAAAGCAATTATTTAATTAAATGTATACAAATGCCATTTGTGATTATGTTTCTCGTTATTTCGAAATACTGATTTATTTGTAATATAAAGCATTTTAAATTTAAAAAATAATTCAATTAGAGGTTTCAGACATTATATATAAAACATACAAAAAAGTATTTTAATGGTTCTTTTTATAATTACATATTTTTTTATATATTTAATTTAAATTTTTGTTGCTATAATAAAGTTTAATTATATGCCATCTAAACCATATTTGGAATTCAAAACATTCTATTAGAAAAGAATAATATATCTTCTCGAATGATGAAGCTTTGGTTTAATTTTTCTTATACTTATATATTCCTGCTTATACACATATATAGGGGGCGAAATTAAGATATTTCATAGTCAGAGCTAATTAAATCATAAAAATATTATAAATCATAAATCATTATATTGGAGTGTGGGAAATAAGAAATCTAGTAGAAAATTTTGCAATACATTGTAACATTTGTCAATTCCACAAAAAAATAGGAACAACAGAGATTTATCCCTTAGAGGAAATTTGCCCATCAAAAACATGTTTGCCCATCAGAGTTTAATTAATAATTGTTGCAATCCTACAAAATAAATATTAGCATATTACAATTAACCCTGAAATACGATAGGTTTGGAATTTTTCTTTCAAAAGTGTAATTACAAAAAACTAATACATTTTTTTTTTTTTTTTAAAACTAATCTTCCAAATTCAAGTTCAAGAATATTTATTACAGTCAGAAATGCATGTTTCACCTATTCATCGTTTAAGAGATTTCTTCGAATTTTAAATACCAAGACATTATTTACTTCTGCTCATCAATCACAGACTGTTGGAAAGAGATATCAAGTTAATCAAACCTTAGTAACTGGACTTAAATGTAAATTCAGCTCTTTATAAACTGGAGTTCTTAGAATAAAATTGTTAGAATAAGTAATCAATGATTATAACAATGCATATCATTCAATGATAAAATTCACTACAGCTCTTATTATGTTGGGTATATTATTTAAATATTTATCTCCAAATTATAATAACTATTATCGTCCAATTAATAAAACTCGAAATTAGCCAAACAAAGAACAATAACGTAGCTTAGCAATAACAATAACAAAATTTACGGTGTTTTTATTTAAATCTAATATTTAATACCTAAACGAATTATTTCTTTATTTATCTGTCTCCGAAATTCACCACAATAATTTTCTCAGATCACCATTACCACAAATTATCTAATCAGGTTCGAAAGTCTTCAGGGCTTAAAATTAAGAAAAGAAAATACATTAATAAGAAATAAAATAAAATGAGAAACATTTGATGTAAATAAAAACTGTAATTTAATAATAATGTAATGGGAAATAGATCAAATCAGTTGTACATTATATACATATTGGATTGGCAGCAAAGTTATTTCGATTTTCACCATTTAAGTACATGATAAAAACTGAACGTACTTTCTTGTAAGAATTCTGAATTTTTGAATTCGGAATAATAATTTGAAGTTTATTAATTCCTCACCATATCATAATGGCAGCTACCATAGATGTTTACATATATCAAGATTAAGCATGCTACATAAAGTAAAACACATTGATGCACTATCATGAATCTACTACTAAACACACCTCAAAATACAGTGTTACATAAGAATTATCAGGTGACAAAAATAAAACGAATTGAAAGTTATTATAATATATTACACTCTAAAAGAAGTATATATCCATATAAGAAATAATGTTAAAGGCAATACACTAACCTTTAATACCAAACTTTTCTTTTTAGTTCCCATTCTATGAATGCCTGAGTACCATGGGAACAAAAGATAGTTTTTAGTATCAAATCTCTTGACTTACATGTACTGTGTTCATAGGGAAGAGCGCCGCTGTAGCCGGTGGCGTACATTACGAGAGAGTTGCTTTTCTCTGGCAATCTGAGGCCTATATACTATAAATGCGCTTTTAATTACATTCTCGTATCTCTTCTTCGATCTCGGTGCTTAGGCCCGCCTAGCTCTGGGCCTCGGGCTTCCGGAGCAAGTATCGCCTTTTCACCTCCTTTGTACTAGGCAGCTGTAATTTCCTGGTTCTCGTAAGAAGTCCCTTTGTAAGGATTCGCGTGTCGGTTCCTTTCATCTTTTGGAACTACCAACGGTTTATCATGGGGACAAGTCTTTCCTCCCTCATATAGGTAATTAATCGAACTCCATCATAGTGATAATCTCGATTCTTCGAGGGTTCTTCTCCTTCCATCACTTTTTATCATTCAGTAGGTCTCCCACCTTTTATGATTATTGGTTGGATTTCAACCTTAAAATCTACCCAGGGACCTGATGCTTTCTTATTGGTGAAGGTGATATCGATACCTAATCTGGGCCAGTAAGGCAGCTAATTGTTTTTAGGGTCAGGTGTCGATTTCCCTACACAAGAGGCATCTCAGATAATATCTTTATAAACACGGATTATCACTCCACCGCCATATAAATAGCTTAATTACTTCGTGGCAATTTACTCCGATCAATAAATATCAACTTCAAAACGGTGAACGTCTTAGATCTCTAGAAGCCTTTTTCGGCAAACATCCTTCCCAGGCTGCAAAGCAATCTCTGACCGACTGCAATTCGTTAATATGAAAAACTCCAATTAAAAGATTAAATGGGAACAGCATATACTTAATTTTGGATAAAAGCTTCTCGGCAATCTGTGGTCGAAGTAGCGTCAACAAGAAACGGCCCTTCTATAATTTTTCTACCGATTGGCATTTCATGAGTAGGGCGTTGTACATACACTAACACTATATATATTCAAAATCACTACGTGCATGAAATATATAATATATTAATGATAATTTTATACGACACATTTAAAATATCTTCAAATATATGCCAACATGGCAAATTCGGTGGGATACGCTTTTGATTATAACTTCATTTATACCAGAAAACATTGTAATTTTCTAAGAATTCCACTACTCTAACACACAAAAATTAACTTACTGCGTCCTGTACTAATATTCGTATATAATTCTTTATTTAGAATAGTTAAAAATCATTGTGATATTAAATATGAAATTGACAAACCTAATAAAACATTTGAAAAAGGTCGTTTATAACGTTTTGAAAGGGAATTATTGTTTATAAAGTTTATTAGTCTTATTTATTGGATGTAAAAAATTAGAATTTCTTATAAAACTCAAAAATGACATGACTCGTTTGTATGGCATTTTATGATTCTCAAAAAATGACAAACAAACTCAAGTCATGAAACATCATTAGAAGTTTGCATTATAAGAACCATTAGAATCATAAATTATATTAAAACATCAATTTTTTATCAAGCAAACAGATTAAGCTTATAATGTAAAAAAAGTTGGCCAAAATAAAAGGATAGTTACTTTACTACAAAATGATGATGAATGAATTGGTGAATTTTCAACAATCAAAAAATATAAAAATGGGGAATATTGTACATTATTCCTCTTAATCTGGAGATAGGATTCTGATTAGATACTCAAAAATGAATTACAATTCAAGTTAATAGAGAATTTTTGAAAATGTATACCATAATAAAATGATTTACATTTGAATGACAAAATTACTTCACTAAGCAAAGCAAATATTGCGCTATTAATGATGAAGATTTGGATCTCAACAGTGTGAATGCTAAACAATTTCACAATTTCTAATCATAATATAGCAATGCAACTTTTGTAACTGTAAACCAGAACAATATAAATATAATTTAAAACAAAATAAAATTTAGGATTTAAATTCACTCTCAATTTCAGCTCTAACAACAGTCCAGAAAAGTTAATGGATAATTTATAAACCTTCACCAAGTTATGTGTAATCAGTGTAAGAACTATTTCCTTGTTAAATTATTATATTATCAAAATTAATTTCTTTTCAAAATCAATATGTATTGTAATAAAAGCAAAATTTCATAAATATCTTTTACAAAACTGTGAAAATATTCCTCAGTTATTGAATTAAGTTTCAACTTTCTTATATTCGACAGTCTGAGGAAGTGTTCTTAGTCAGATATTATTGAAAAGGTGCTCTTGATGACTAGTTACATCATAATTCAAAAGTATTTATTATTATCAAAATTGTACTAAGTAATTTTATCAGTTATTAACTTTTGTTGTTGTTTTAAATTTGTAATTTTTCTTTAACAAAATTCTTTATAAACGTATTAAAAATAACTTATTTGCTACTTTATTTCTTTTCAATTTGATAAATTTTATGGCGAAAAACAAACTTAAAATAAAATAACGCAAGATCAAATGTAAAATTCGTAAAATGCAGAAAAAATTGTGATAATGATAAAGATACAACACATTTACTAACTGTTCAAATTTATTCTTGTTGACTTCGGCGAACTTACTATGTCACAAATAAGCACACGGAAAAACACTTTGGGTACATTTAGCATATTGGTAAACAGGATACTTGAAAATACACTGCAGGAAGGTGACATTCATACAAGATTGAATTCATTTAGACAGAACATAGAGAACAAAAAATTGAGACGAAATATATATTCTTGAAAAATGACGACATGGGAACCAAGTAAACTTAACGGATGACGATCTTCGATCCACAATGGGAAAAAAATTTGACAAGAACTAATGACGGAAACCCAGATAAATGAAAATTCGAAGCCTTCTTCAAAACTGAAATACTCAGAGAAGAAGCAGAAGACACCAGCAAAAAGGCAGATTGAATCATGGAAACATAAAGACAAAAGCCAGGAGCTCATCTCATCTACAGCTCAGAACGGGTTTTGAAAATGTTCACATTTTGAAATATTTTGTACTATTTACGCATCCCAACGTGTTTGTGTAGTAAGCCTTGAAGCATCTGCAGAGTGTAGCCGAAGGCCAAGTAGATAGCTCTTATAATTAAAATTCTTAGAATTTTTTACTGCATTTTATTAATATGTTTAAAGAATTAAAACTGTAAAAGAGTTGGGGTACAGTTCTGAAAGTTGATAGTGCAGCTAAAATATTATATGTGAAGTGTGTTTTAGCAAATGAAATCAAACATAAATCAATAAAAGTGTTTTGGTCAGTATATAAGAGCGTGGCAAATGCAGAAACGGAAAGAATATATAAAAAGAAATGTTCAGTCAGCAATTAATTATAGAAAAGGAAAGTGAATATACATAAATATATAGTCATGTATATATATATATATATATATATATATATATATATATATATATATATAAAAAGGCTATATCAGTCTCTAACTATCATACTGTTCGCAGAAATTTAATAAAATATTCGATTAAAATATTTTGAGATATGCTCTTATAGATATGAAAAATAACGGTTAGATTCGAATAGTTACTGCTCCAATGATAAAATTTTGAAAATTTCAAATGGTAACACCTCCTTTTTTTTATTGAAGTATGATTTCTAAAGTGAAGAACCATTACTGTTGTTAGAATGGTACACTCATGTCCATAAATTAAGGATAATTCACAATCACACAAAAATTGAACTCTAAAATAAAAATTGCACCTGTAGAATTTTCACGCACATCTTGAAGAAGAATATGCAAATTACAGGAAACCAACAGATGGCGCGGATAGTAGGTCCCAATGACGAGAGTGTAAGAGAGGGGTATATAAGGAACAGTGGCAAAGAAGTAAAACTGTTCACAAGTGCTTTAAAAGCCTTTCAGTGCAATAACCGCATAGTTATGGCACAAAGGAATCATTTGGAGGATTTTTACGTGGTAGAATTATCGGACGACTGGAATGTGGACGTACCCAGCTGGAAGTATCCGAGGAACTTGGAATCGCCCAGAGTGTCATCTCCAGGCTTTGGCAACGATTCCAAGATGATGGTAATGTGAGTAGATGTTACAGCACAGGTCGCCCCGAGTTACAACGCCGAATGAGGACCGGTATTTAGCAGTTACTGTCAAAGAAAATAGACGGAGCATAGCATCAGACCTGCCTTGTCAGCTCTCTTCAGCTACCTTTACGACAGTTTCAAGGCAGACCGTGTACAGACGCTTAGGGCACATTGGTCTATATGCTCGTAGCCCTGTCAGATGAGTTCCACTTACCGCAACTCACTGTCGCCTGCGATTAACCTGGAGTAGAGAGCATGCATTGTGCACACCGCAACAGTGGTCTGGTGTGATGTTTCCCGACGAGTCCAGGTTTAGTTTGCAGTCTGATTCTCACCGGACTTTCATATGGAGAGCGCCAGGTACCCGTTACCACCAAGAGAACACCATTGAACGACACCGCTACGGTGGTGCAGGAGGGCTCGTTTGGGGAGGAATAATTCTTGGTTCCAGAACTGACCTGCATGTTCAGATTGTAACGATGACAGGCCACATCTATCGGGATGTCATTCTGGAACAACATGTACGTTTGTATCGGGGCGCCATGGGTGCTGAATTTCTGTTTATGGATGACAACGCCCGTCCTCACCGTGCAAACATTGTAGACGAATGCCTTCAATTGGAGGATATCACCCGTATGGATTGCCCAGCATACTCACCGGACTTGAATCCAATAGAGCATGTGTGGGATATGCTTGGCCGACGAATTGCAGCCCGTCAACCCCCTCCCACCTGTCAACCGGAACTTCGGAGGGCATTGCTTTATAAGTGGTGTAATATCCCCCAAGATCACATTGATAATTTGATACTCAGCATGCCTATGTGTTGTAAGGCCTGTATTGCATCGTCCGGGAGACATACTCCATATTAACCATCATACTAACCATGTTATATTGTTTTTTGTTAATAGGTTCTTTTTTGAAATTTGTTCCAGGGAGTAAAAATCGCAATTTTTATTAATTATGTCAAACATATAGCATCTTTTTTTGCTCTTTACCTTTTGTTTAATAAATAGACTTTACAAATAAGTCAAATTTGTTTTGCTTCTGTCTCTTTCTTTGCCTGAACTCTATTATCCTTAATCTATGGACATGAGTGTAGTTGGCGCTGTACAGACTAAGAAAAGAGCAAGTAACCAAAAAGAAAGAAAAAAAATTTTTTTCTTTCTTTTTTTTTTTTTTTTTTTTTATTTCCAATGGCAGATTATGAACAGTTAGAGCAAAAAAAAGAACAACGACGAAAAAAAAAAAAAAAAACTTACAACAAAAACAAAACGTGCTGAAACGGAGTTCATTAATCTAACAATAATGCGAAGTTGCAGGTCTTTTAGCCACTAAAAAGTTTTACCAGGTGCACCACGGGGAGGTAGATCTTCTGCGCACCTAAATATTTCATTGAGTTCACAAATATTTCGTGTCGCATTTACCTCTTACACTCACGATGACATTTTGAATGAGCCAGATGGTGAATAGCACTGAAAGCATTTACTAAGTCGAGAGGAATCTGTTGAACCTGACATCTAATGGCATCTTTTAAATCAGATGCAGTTTACGAATAAATTCATACACTTTAGATTTCATGTACTTCCACGTCGAGTATGCAGCAGTACAGCAAATTGCTCTATCTAATATCGTGTGGATGCAAGATGACTCTCCACCATTTCTTTTCTGACAAGCATCTCTCAACAGATCAGTTTGTTGACAAAATTATCTCCCCATCCCTATTACATGTTTCCATGGCATCCACTGTCCTCCGATATCACTCCAATGGACTTCTCGCTGTGCGGACACCTGGAATTCAAAGTGTAATCTATTCCGCAAACTGTATCTTTGAAAGACGCCATCAGTCGTCAGATTCAACAGATTCCTCTTTCCATGGTACGTGCTTCAAGTGCCATCCACCATCTGCCGCATACAAAGTGACATCGTGTGTAAAGGAGATGAAACGAAATTGTGATTCACATTAAAAATGTTTTGCTTTCTGTTCCTTCTCTGTCCTTATTGGTTGTTTTATTTTTCCTTTTAGTGTGTCTTACGACTGCGAATTTCAAGTTACAGGTACCGATCCAACTCTGTTTATGGTTATTCACAACACATTCTCATAAAAAATGTAGTTATTGTCATTTGAAATTTTCAAAATTTTATCACTGTAAACCGTAACCATTAGAGTCTTCTTAAGAGGATACTTCAAAATATCTCAAACCAAAGTTTTATTCAGTTTATGTGAACGGTATGTTAGCTAGAGATTCATATATCAGGATAGTTTTTTTAATAGTCATCTTGTGTACATATACATATATATATATATGTTTGTTTGTGTGGGGATATATATATATATATATATATAAACTATTTAACGATTGCTTTAACACTGATTTACGGGATTTCGAATTTTGTTTTTTTTTTAGAGAAACAAAAACAAAAAGCATTACTCAAATGTGTTTTGTTTTTCGATTATTTCATATTCATATTGGAAAATATTTTTTCACAGTTATAAATTAAACGATTTAAACGTTTTTCAATTTAATGCATTATCTATAATACCTACTTTATAGCTATCTTAACTTTGTAATAAATTACAAACTACTGAATAAAATATTTTTCACTAATCTAAATATTTACATTCTTTTTAAACTGGATACAAATTCCATATATTAAACTTACATCAAATATTAAACATATACATCAAATACACATAAAAATTAAAATATATATATTTATAATATACATATATATATGAATATTTATATAAATTTATATAAATATATAAAGTAAAATCTATATAGCAGAAGCTAAATAGAAACTGCGAGCAGTTTCATATATACATACATAAACACAAAACATATATTTGCATGCATGAAATAAATGCAGAAAAAAAAAGATTTATTTCAACAGATATAGACATAACAAAGCATCAAAGAACTGCTCTATGCTTGTCAAGGTCAGACAGATCCCGACGCCAGAATTAGTGCATCTATTAATTTCAGCTGTTTCACAATAAAATTCTTTGCTGATATAATTTATACAAAGTAAAAATAGAAGATTAAGATAATAATAGTTATTTCAAAATAACGTGTTGTGTCTAATTATGAAGCGGCGATAATAAATTTTTAAGTTTCATTAGGTTTAAGTTCAGACATAAGATACATTAAGTTTAAAATTAATATAAAATATTTTAAGCTGTGATAAATGGTTTTAATACACTTATTTTGCATATGATGAAGAAATTTTAATTGTGCCATTTTTCAAGTCATGAAAATGTGAAAAAAAGTTATTGAAATGAATGATTTAATACGTTATTTTAAACTAAATATTTCAATTAACTTTGTTTCAGCAAGTTCAGAATTTAATGTAAAAACACGAAATCTAAGCTTAAATAGGTCATACATAAAAAAAAAGTAAAATCTTAAAATATATCGCTTTTAACTTAAATAAAAATTTATAGGAAAAGTAATATTTTGGAGAGCATTTACCGTCACACTTTTAAATTGAAAAAAAAAAAAAAAAAGAAATTCTATGATCGAAAAAGGAATTATTGACCTGAAGCATCGGAATAGGCTCATTATTTATAAAATCCAATAAAACTTTTATAGCCACAATAAAACTTTCATGAAGATAGGGAATAAATTTCTTCACGTGATTTACAATGAAATAAAATAATGAAAATTACTAAGCAATAGCTATTCATAGCACAACATTATAATGGGTCAATTAAATGACAGTCCTAAATTTATTCGTTTTTTGTGGCACTTATTCAAAGTTTTTTTTTTATAAAATAAACAATTTTAAAATATATGTTTTTCTGAGCAAAAATGACTCGTCGATAAATTCAGTAGCAGCTATTTTTCATAATGTAAGAATCAAATTAAAGGAATTTTCTTCTTATTAAACACTAGAAGCCATTAAAATATCAAGAAATCCTTAAAAATAAGTGTATATTATGTAATTTATTTTTAATACGCTTTTATTAGTTTCACCTGTATGTTTGTTTGTTTGTTTGTAACTGACTCTTTGGGCTCGATTTTGTCCTACTTTAAGCGATCAGATTTAATTTAAACGTTGTAGACTCATCAAGGACCGACGGCAATAAAATATTTTGATAAGTATATTATCTCATCATGATTAGGATCGCCATGATTAGTGATTTTATTTTAACTTATGAAGAGCAATTTAACCCATGTAGAATGAAAGTACACAAGACATTCAAACCTACGTGGGGCAGTGGCACAACGGATAACGCGCCAGACTAGGGATCAGGAGATCCCCTGTTCGAATCCAGGCTGGCTCGATATATTCGCATTTAGCCTTTGTTTTACTCCCAATTAAATTATTCTAAGAACTATAGTTCCAGTCCTATGTACCGAACTATAGTTCCATATTATAGTTTAAAAAATTATAAAAAAAAAACACGCTTTTAGAGTTAATCAAACTAAAAGTAAAAAATAATGGTTAACATAAGAATAAAATTACTGAAGAGAAAATGAATGTCACTGTTCTAAAAGCGTCGGGTAGCTCGATGTCTATCGTTATAATTTTTCACTAGTTTCATTCCAAAATGCAGAGTTAATTTAAAAATGTCATACAAAAGCACCCCACGCTTTCAGAACAGTGACATTCATCTTCTCGTCAGTAATTTTATTCTTATATTAATCATTATTTTTTACTTTTTAGTTTGATTAACTCTAAAAAGCGTGTTTTTAATTTTTTTAAAATATTAATCATTTTTTTACTTTTTAGTTTGATTATCTCTAAAAGCATGCTTTTTATTTTTTTTAAACTATAATTTATTTGAAATGAATGTTGTAATAAGACAGAAATGTGTATATATTTCAGAGCTTAAAAATGCTATTTCTAATTTGTAAAATTTCTTAGTGACAACGCTTTTTGAAATATAGTTTGTATTTTAATTGTATCTCCTAATAAATGTTTAAAGATTATTCTTTCTAATTTTCTTATTTTTTTGCACTCTTTTTTATTTTTAAGTAAGATTACCAAATATTGCATCAAAAATACAAAAAAGGTCGTGATTATTTAAAACATTAAGCCTTTAGACTTATTTTCATTTACTTTTATGAATTCCTATTTTAATGCTGTAGTTATTTTTTTTATTTGCAATGGGATTACTATTATTTTTATGATAGCAGTGAAATAAAAAAAAATATATACAAATTAGTTTTAATTTAATTATGTATTGTTTATTATGTTGTATGTATTATTTGCTATGCTTATTTTACTATGATGTAATAAGACAAAAATATTCATACATTCCAAAAGCATAAAAAGCTCTTTCTCATTTGTAGATATTTTAGTTGTATATCCTAACAAATGTTTAAAGGTTATTCTTTCTAATTTTCTTCGATTTTTTGCGCTTTTTTAATTTTAAATAAAGATTATGAAATATTTCATCAAAAATATAAATAATGTTCGTGATTATTTAAACATTAAGCCTTTAAACTTCCATTTATTTTCATGAATTATTAATTTGTTGTTGTAGTTATTTTTCTATTTACAATGGGATTAATATTTTTTTCTAATAACAAGGAAATAAAAAATATATATACCAATTATTTTTAATTTAATTCTGTATTCTTTTTAACTTAAATATTATTTAACCTCCAAAGCCTATAATCATGAGTATCATTAAAAATGATAAAGTTGAATAATTAATATAAAGATTAATGAATTGAGAAATTAAATTGTATAAAAATTCCTTTTTTTTATAATAATTTACGTTGAATATACTACCATTAAACAAAAATAAATCATATAAGGAACTAAAAAATTATTTTGAATAACTTTTTTTCACTTGCATATTTGCAGTGGTATGAAACATTTTTAACTCCTTAGATACTTTATATAAAAGATGTTATATCTATTATTTTTAATGTCTAGACCATGTATTTATGAAAAAAAAGAAAAGTATTGAAGAAATCCATTTATCATGGATAATGTAAAAAGACACGAACATAAAGTAGCATAAAGAAATACAATAAATAACATTACGAGTTCAATGCATTCTATTCTGAGTATTTATTAGAAGACTACATGAAACTTTGTTTCTAATATTTTGCAAAAAATCTAAATAACAAAAATATTCTTAGTTAGTTTTATACATATTGAATGAAATTATTTTTAAATTTATTGATGCAATGGGCTTTGCAAACATTATATTTTATATTAGTTCATTTATAATTCCATTTAAGAAATTAAAATAAGAAAAAAAAATACTTTCATAAGTAATTCAAAATTGCAGCAATGGTAGTCCGTATTATATTTATCCAACTTAACGTAACGATTTGCCACATCAATCATCGTTGTTTGCAAATCGTTGTTCACCAACCATTTTTTTTTTTTTTTGAGATTAAAACATTGGTGATAGTTCCCAAGTGCTAAATCTGATGAATAAAGGAGATGAGCAAAATTTCTCACTTTAGTTTGTTGACTTTAACCATTGCTACGACTGACGTATATGCTAAAGTACTATGCACGGGAAACAATATCTTTTTTTCGCTAGATGTGGCCTCTTTACCTTATCGTCGTAAAGTTCACATAGTATTAACCATTGATAGTTTCACCTTTTTCAACGTAATTAATGAATATAATTTTTTTTTTGCATACCCGAAAAGCAAACGTCATAACTTTTCTTCTGGCTGACTAAATTGCTTTTGTCTTCTTTGGGGTTGGTTCATTAGCCTCTGAGGTTGTTCATTAACCTCTCTCAGTTCATTAGCCTCCATTGTTTTGGCTGTTGCTTAATTTTAGGAGTTCTATAGTTATGAATAGACGCAAAAATTAACTGGGTTTCCTCTAACCGCACTAAATTATCAGTTTAAATTATTTTCTTATTTAATTATTCCATATGCGGTCTGCATGCCTAAAATGTCCTTACCCCACATTATTTTAACAGTTTCAGTCAGTTTTAATCTACTGTCTTCCAGCACGATGTGTATTTTTTGTATAATTTCGAGAATCGTCTCTTCAACAGAGCAGCAGGAACGAGGTTCATCTTTAGTGCCCGTACAAACTTTTTTAAACTTAAAAACGACCGTTTTATTGTTCAATATGACAAAGAACAGTGAAAGTAATGGACTCAACAGTGAAAGAATGAATGGGAAACAGTGAAAGACTTTCTTTAAGTCTTTCACTGTTGAGTCCATTACTAATTTCATCTAAAATGGCATCTAACATTTCAAATGGAAGCATTTTATAACAACTCATTTTTACAATTTGTTCATTTTGAAAGTAACTCTATATCTCTCACTTAAAATGCTGTCAAACCTGCACTAACAACGCGATTGTCCTTTAATTTTATATATCAGCTAGTAAAGGATAGCGATGTAGACTAACAGTGAGACATTAGACAGCTAATGCCATCTCTAGAACTGACCTGAAATATATCAGCCAATCCTCGTATAGCTAAAATTTTGCTACCTTGTACCGCATGACATTGTATTTGGAATATTAATGCCAGACAGACATAACGGCAACATTAATACAGGACAAACATTAAGTATATTCAACAATTATCTTAAAGTACTTACCATTAAAATTATTTGAAACTATTCAAATTATTTGAAGCATTCAAAGTGTTGAATTGAGTTATTAAATTGTTGAATTGAAACGATTTAAAATGAAATTTATTGAATTATCCAAATTCTGAATAACAACTTTTGTTTGAAACATTCCAGGAATTTAATTCAATTCCTTTTTGTGATGTAATATAGTTTGAAATATGTGAATAGTCATGAAATGCTTATGTATCTTGGTTACAATTAGTAAAACTACACATCCATTGCACATTAAATATATTCTCCCCGAAGGTATTTTTGATTAAATTCATCCATTAAACTATTTATATTTCTGTAACTGTTTCAAATATTCTTTGCTTGTTTTATAGAACTTAACAGCCGTAGTTTTTTATTCTTTATTAAAATGAACAGATATTGCAATTTTGGGCAAACACAGGCATTTGCATCTGACAGACTTCTGATTAAATTGCATATATATTGGGCGTTTTGCGCATACCTGCATGACGTCATTGCCACACTACTAGCTGTTACAGTAAGATGTTTTTTAGAGCACGTTTTTTTTTTTTTTTAATTTGTTATTTTCGTTTTTGCCTTCTTTCTGATAACGGATATATTGGGGTCGTGCACCAATGCTTGGTGCCAAAGGGACAGGCTATGTGAAACATGATGTATGATTACATTAGCAAAATATAGGCATTTTAATATTTTGCATTGTGAATAAATAGTAAAAGAAACTAACAAAAATATTTGTTTAAAAAAGAAACCATTTAAAAATGCTATATAGTTAATACTTTTATCGAAATTTATTAACAATATATTTAGTTAGATAGAATGAGTTAAATATAGTTACTTTAAAAAGAAATTTAATACCAAAATGGAGTTAATTTAAGTAACAAATATTTTAAATTACTTTAGATAACCGTCATCTATATCAGATTCTTAACTTTTTCTTCTAAACATGGCATAATATGTACTTGTTGAGTTTATTTGAGTTGAAGAAGTAATAAAGAAATAAAACTCTATTAAAGTGATTCTTAAATATTGGTTTATTAAGTTCTTGAATTTCTTTTACATTATTAATTGCATCATTAAATAAATTTGAATTTAAATTTTGCTCTATAAAATGCCACAACTGAATATATATAAATAAATAAAAGAGAGTTTTCTAGAAACAACCACCTTGCCAAATTTCATTTTATAAAAAGAGTGGAAAAGCAAAGTAATGTAATTAGAGATTTAATGTTTCTAACACATCAAGATAAAATAATTTGTTTTTTGAAGTTTTTTTAATAAATTTTCCTTATTTGTACTCTTATTTTTTTCTTTATTTGCAACATATAACGTTTATGTTTTTTATATTATTTTAACATCGATTTAATGCCGTTTTATATATATATATATATATATACATATACAACTTATTTTTTTCGCTTTTGAAAATTTAAAAATATTTTAGAGATTATTTGTTAAATGTAGTCACTTTTAAGGGAATTAACTTCCTAACTGGGAAACATATTTAACATAATATTTAAATAATTTTAATAACTATGAAAAATAATATTTTAGTTTAATGACCAATGAGTTAAAATATTTACTTTTAATGACTAGTATCTACTGTTAATAAATTGGCATTAAATTTGAACTGGCATATTCATTTTAAAGGAAATTTTAATTTTTATGATAATTTTTTTGTACACAAGAAATAGCATAATTGCTTTATATAATTAAATTATAATCATGGTCTCTGAAAAATAATTTCAGTACATACGATTGTCCATTATATCTGGTATTTTATCACCAACGAATAGTTTGTAAATAAGAAAAGAAGCACACAATAACTTATTATTCAAAGTATCAGACAAAGGATGTAAGGATTCGTTCGTTAAAATATTTAAAAAATTCATCAACAGAATGTGCAATAAAGTCTCTTCCTCATTTGCATAAACAAGGAACTTATCTGATACAGTAAGATAAAACTTGCAAAAATAGGATTGAGTATATTCCCAATTTTGACTCCAGAAAAATAAACTTTCTTAAAATAAGTATAGATTAAATATTATAAAAAAAAAAAAATTCTGGGAAGCACAATAAATGTATAATTTTTGTCTAAATTTGATTTCAAATTTCTACTCTATATCTGCTTAATACTTTCCTTTACACTGACATTTTGCCTTCTATAGAGATGCTTACAGCTAAAAGACAAAAAAGGAAAAAAAAAGCACACGTCTAAATCTACCATAACATCTTATATTAACTTGCGAGCTTTGAAAATCAATCCCACTTTCGTTTCCCTCGTGCTGGATTAAGCAATTCTGAATGCATAAGTAACAGGAGTAATGCATGAATAAGTGGGCAGGGACACACTCCTTTCCTCTAAAAATCCATTCTCGTTTTCCCTTTTAAAATTCATACCTGATTTCCAAGGCAGGGGGTGTTTCGTACCGTGTTCGAATCAAGACAAAAAGCCGATTGCTTTCTGGTCGAAACAGCTGGCGAGTGAAAACAAAAAAGGAAAAAAAAAAAAAAAAAAAAAAAAAGAAAGAAAGAAAGAAAGGGAAGAAAAACATCTGCGGGGAGAAATCTTATTGGATGAAGCACACGAAGACCATAGGCTGAAAGTAGAGAACTCTTTATATTTTATTCAGGGGAAAGAAATATTTCCGTTATCAAAAATATATGCACCTTCGACAGTGGATAACTTATGTTTCACTTATCTCGCCTGATTTTTTTATTTTCCATTGTGATGTGAGATCGAATTTATACCTCAGACTGTTTTTAACAGAAGTTAGAGAAAAGAGTACTGGTGGTATTGCTTAAGAATAAAATTGTACTTTTTCAAGCGTAAAATATTTTCAATAATCGAAGTTGTATCTTCTAAATGATTTTTCAAAAATTTTACTTGATAATTTTTTTAAAATAATATACAGATGATTAAAAAGCCTATTATATTAATTATAAAATTAATAATTTTAATTAAAATTAAAGTATATTTTATCACATATATATAATTGAAAAAAATTGCTTTGTGTCAACTAAATTAATAATTCATTAAAAATTAAAATGTATGGTTTGTTTTCAGCAAAAAGATGATGATCAAATCGATCGAATTTATCACTCAAGCTCTTTTCTTATAAAAGGGAAAATTTGTAGAAAACCACAGATAATATTATTTAGAGACAGAAATAGAATTATACCTAATTAATGTTTTGAAAACCATTTCAAAATTTAAAATTTAAATCTCTTAAGGAGACACAGCATTTTATTTACAAAAAAATGTATAAATCATAATTGTATGACCTATAAAAATGTATAAACTGTAAACCATAAAAATGTATAAACCATAAAAATTATCAACCAAAATAATAAATCATAAAACGCTTTATTAGATTATTATTATGTTTTCAAATTAATGTTTTCTTATTTCCTTATTTTTATTATCTATAATAATATGTTTATATAAACAATAAATTAATCTATAATTACTGAAATAAATTATATACATCCTACTTAATACTTTCCTTTACACTGACATTTTTTCCTTCTATAATGAGATGTATACAGCTAAAAAACAAACAAAGGAAAAAAAAGCACACACATCTAAATCTACCATGACATCTCATATTAACTCGCCAGCTTTGAAAATCAATCCCACTTTCGTTTCCCTCGTGCTGGATTAAGCAATTCTGAATGCATAAGTAACAGAAGTAATGCATGAGTAAGTGGAATGGGACACACTCTTTTCCTCTAAAAATCCATTCTCGTTTTCCCTCTTTAAAATTCATACCTGATTTCCAAGGCAGGGGTGTTTCGTACCGTGTTCGAATCAAGACAAAAGCCGATTGCTTTCTTGTCCAAACAGATGGCGAGTGAAAACCGAAAGGCAAAAAGACAGAAAGGGAAGAAAAAACATCTGCGGGGAGAAATCTTATTGGATGAAGCACACGAGGACCATAGGCTGAAAGTGGAGAGCTCTTTATATTTTATTCAGGGAAAGAAATATTTCCGTTATCAAAAATATATGCACCTTTCGACAGTGGATAACTTATGTTTCACTTTTATCTGGCCTGAATTTTTATTTTCCATTGTGATGTGAGATCGAATTTATACCTCAGACTGTTCTTAACAGAGAGGGGGAAAAGTTATAGAAAAGAGTACTGATGGTATGGTTTAAAAATAAAATTGTGCTTTTTATTTTTTAGTTTAAAGCGTAAAATATTTTCAAAAGTTTCAAATTTTATCTCTTCAATGATTTTTCAACAAGTTTTATTTGAAAAGAATTTAAAATAATATACAGATGCATTATTTTCAATTAAAAAATTTGTACTTTCAATTAAAATTAGAGTATATTTTAACATTATTATTATTTGAAAAAGGATATCTATCTTTGTGTCAACTATATTAATAATATCCAACTAAATTAACAATCCATTAAAACAGAAAATGTATGCTTTAAATTCAGATAAAAAAAAAGATTATCAAATCGTCGAATTTATCACTAAAGAGGTTTTTTTTTTATAAAAAAAAGAAAAAGGAAAATTACAGATGGTATTATTATGATATTATTATTTATAAAAATAGAATTATACCTAATTAAGTTTCAAGAAAATACCATTTCTAAATTTAAAATTTTAATTCCTTTAAGGGCACACAGCAAACTTTATTTACAAAATAATGTATAAACTATAAAAATTTGAACTATAAAATGTATAAAGCATAATAATAAGTCATAAAACACTATATTAGATTATTATTTTTTCAAATTAATGTATTGTTATTATTGAAAATAATATGTTTAAACAAACAAATAAATTCATAATTACATGAAATGTATCATTGAATTTTATAACTAAATTTTTAAAAAAATTATAGAAATTCAATTACTTTACAATATGATAAATTATTATTTAATAGAAATAATGAGAATCGGAGAAATATTTATTTTCAAACAACTATTTTGATGAAAATCTACTATTTTAATTTTTTTACAAATATATGTTAAATTTTTTTATTAATAATGAATATGAAAGATATTTTTCATTTATTTCAGCGAAATTGTTATTAACTAAATTAATTTTTAAACCTAAAATAAATTAATTTTTAAATATTTAAATTGGGATTTAGGATTAGAATGGAATTTATTGGAATGCAATTCAGAAATGTTTCTTAAAATTAGTTTTTTTTATTAAAGGAAAGCTGTTTATATTGTAAAGAAAAATTTGCATTTTATGATTTATTATTAAACTACTCTTGAAAATATTAATTCATCTTAACTATAATAAATGTAATGATATATCATTAATATTACACGAAAATACTTTTTTATTGCAGCATTTCTAAATTGTAGAAATTGTAATAAAGACTTTATCTATAAAATATTCATATTAATTTTTCTTTTCTATACATTTATAATGGCAATATTTTAATCATTTTTTTTAATATTTTCATTTAAATAGTTTTTCTTTTTTTCATTGTTAGTGTTTTTAAAAATATTATTATTATTATTATTATTTTTGTGATGCATGGGAATTATTTTCCCGTGTGGTTTTTTTTTTATTAAATCTAAGTAAAATAATTATTGGAATTCTAGTTATTATAATTAAATTTTGATAAGCCAGTTTAGTTTTTTTTAGTTTTATTTTAAAGCTAAACTAGTTTTAATAGTTAAAAGATATTTACCTTAAATTCCATATAAGCATTATATGTATTTTTAAACTAAGTTTTTTAAGTTTTTGTAATTGGGTTGTCATTGTTCTTCGCTTGTGCTTTTCAAAAACTTCTTGTGTTGGTAATTTAAAATTAGATGGCTTTATTATAAACTCTATTCTTTCCTAATAAAATCACAAAAAATGATTTAAAAAAACATTTTAAAGTCTACTAGCCATTTGTAGCTTACAAAGATTGTTAGTTGGAACCATTTATTTAAAAGCTTTCTGTTTCCCAACTATGGCAAGTAAGCACATTTTTTTATTGTTGGTGTTTTTTTTCTTTGTAACTTCAAAACTGCTTTTAAAGGTCTAGTAATTAATCAAGTAAGATTAAAAGCTGAGGATTAAAAGAATATTTTTCTTCCGGAATTTATCTCAGAAAATTTCCTTTAGAAAACTCAGAAAGTCTCTAACGACCTCGTCCAGAATGTTGATGGTTATTCATTTTTTAATTCCCTTAATAGAAGACAATTTGTTAAAATTAAATAGATTTTTGAGAAATAACTTGATTAATTAATTATTCATTAATATTTTCATGTTTTTTATCCATACTTTACAATTTATTTAAAAAAATATTTTTTGTTATTTAGATTGAATATTGTACTTTTTACTCAATTCTTTCTAATGAATTTGTTCATGTTTACAGAAATAATTTTGTTATTATTTGGATATTAAATAGCTAATCTAAAATATTGTCAATTTTATTTTTTAATGATAAATTGTTTTAATGCATGGATTTTTACTTTTCTTTATTATTATAACAAAAAATTAATAAATAAATAACTGTCATCATTTGTTGCCCAATAACATAGATAGCTCGTCTCGGGGCACAATAGAAGCATGCATAGAAGAGAAATTTTCCTAGAAATTTATTCAGTATATTGCTTGGTTCTGCTGCTGGTGTGAGTAACAGTTACGGCTCAGATTAAATTTTTGTCAAATTGCAAACCATCTCGGCATCGTCAATTAGGTTGATTAGGTATTTTTTCGTCGTCAATTAGGTATTTTTAAGCTTATCTACAACACGAAAAATATTTGCAAAATCTTTCTGAAAAAGCTTTACCTCCCAATCAAAATTTTCCCTTCAACTCCCAACGCTCTCATTCATAATTGGAGCATGAAAAGGATTCAATATATATACTAGAATTTACTTTTTAAATAACAGAGAGTATGAAAATTTTAATTTTTCCAAATGCAATTATTTAAGAGAATTATGCAAAATTTAAGTAAATTTTAAAACAATATTATTAGAATTTACAATTTTTTTCAATATATATATTAAATTTACTTTTAAATAACAGAGAGTTTGAAAATTTTAATTTTTCCAAATGCAATTATTTAACAGAATTATGCAAAATTTAAATATATTTTTAAAACAATTTGCCATTTGTGTTCAAATGATGACATTTTAAAGTCAATACCTACTGGAATTATAAATATAAAATAGAAACACTGTTATACACGAAGACGGATCTCTTATATTACAGTGGCCTAATGGCCAATTGGTACCATAGGCTTCAGGTTCGAATTTTTGGCGGTGGAAGGGATATTTGATAGTGGTTCGGAATCCGCGTTAAACTGTAGGTCCCAGTATTATTAGCCTAAAGTGTACACAAAATGACCGTAAGGCAACAAACTAAACCAAACCTAAACAATCATATTTGTATTCGCTATCAATTTAAATTTGTTATGTGGCCGCATCTGGGATTTAAATCTTCTCTTTTCTACTTTTGGGCTTAAGATTTATTCTAACCATCCCATTGCAATTTTCAGTTCGACTTGACTTGCCTGACTTGGAAATAGCTCCTTCAGTTGGGAATCCCAAAAAAAAAAAAATCAAAATGTTCAAAATATTAAAACTATCATTCTCACTGCAATTTGCATATTAATAAAAAAAAAAACTAGAAAAAAATATAACTAATTCCCGCTTATACATGGAATAATAGCATAGAATTAAATATTTATATGCAAATGTTTTCATTCTACAAGCAGAAGGTGTGTCTCACAAAAAAGCACGTATTTTAACAAATTATATTAAAAGCATATCAAGTAAGAGAAAAAAAAATAGAAAAGCTGTCTAAATTTTGACTCGCAGATATGAAAATTATATCTTTTAAAATTTATGAATTCGAAATTTGTTGCATACCATTCTATCCTCTTATTTAAAATCACTATGCATTTATTCATTAAACAGAAAAAAAAGGCATCAAATTATTCATTTTTTTAAACGTTAAGCAATCTTATACGAACTTTAGATTTACATAAAGAAATGAACCATTTTCTAGACTTTTTATTAAAATGCTAACACTCGACTGCATTGCCCTCTTGTAGATGACAATTTTTGAAAAAAATTATTTAAATACATTCATAGAGATAATTAAAGCTAAAATAGATTTAAGATTTTTATTCTATTTTACTTCCGTAAACCCAAATCTTCCTAAATTTACAATTTTCATCCGTTCTCCAGGAGTAATGAAATTAAGAAAGGTAGAGAATAGCCGAATGTTCGCTGATGACAAGAGTTAAAGTCAGTGTTTTTAAAAAAAAAACTTCGACAGCGAATGTAAAGAATATTTGAGCATTTGGCTGCTCCAAGAAAAATCCTTTCTCCCATTCACTTCTTATTTTCTCTCATTCTACGGACTAGCGATCTTTTTAAGTAAGTACTATTTTAATGCAATACTTACAAGAAAACCTGGTTACATCTATTTTTGTACACAATTTCCACTTATTAAGGCACTTATAAGGTTATACACACAATTACTAAATTTAATCCTTTAAAAATCTGCCGCCAATTTCTTTTAACCATTCCAGCACATAATCGATAATTTAATCGATATCACAATTTACTATCGTCTTTGACGTCATAGCAATTTCCGTCAAGAAGGTTCTTTTGAGTGATGGAATAAATGATAATCGTTTAGGGACAAAGTCAATGCTATATTGAAGGTGATCTAGTAGGGTTTGTTAAGACCCACCTGTGGACCAGTATTGTCGTGAAGCAAAACGAACTGTTTATTAAACATGCCAAACTTTTTGTTTTGCATTGCACGTTAAAGTTTATTCAAGATTTCACAATATATATTTACATTGACTAAGTTATCTCGAGACAATAAATCCACAAGCACTTGCCTATACCAAAACGCTGGGCATGCATATATAATACATTTGCTTGAACTTGACTTTCTTGCGTAAAGTTGAATCTCCATTCTGTTGGTTTGATTCCAATGTAATGTAACGTAAGTAACCTATATTCCGTCACCGTCTGTGGGTTTACAATATTTCCTTGCCAGTTCATCGTCCATAGAGCTTTCTCAATACGTTTCACTAATCTGTCGATAAACTTTGACACCTTTCATATCTCTTGAATTAATGAAACGTATAATAAAGCTTCTTTCTCAATCGTCGAGTATTTCATATGTCTTAGACGATTAAAATGCTTATAAATTAACCTTGACACAAACGAATGTTTCTGTAGATAGACAGTAAATGAAAGTACTTAGTACGCTTGCGCGATATTGCAATTGCAGCGCGGTAAGGGACAAATACAAAACGATACTTACACGCTTACTATAAATACAGAAAATTTACTCTAATGATTTTAAAAATAATTTCAAAATTATAACTAAAGATCTTTTTGAGCATTCATTCTTAATTTGTCAAAGTTATTCTATTATTATTGTATAAAAATATGTATAACGTCAGTACAGAATTCTTAATGTATAAACGATATTTTATAATTCCCTTCGCATCACAAATTCTTTAAGTTGTAGACTTCAAAGTTTTTGGTATAAGCCGTCCCTTTTAATGAAATTTAAAAACGTTTATTTCTTTATTAAAAAAATAGAACTCCTACTAGTTTTACATACATAAAATATGTCCTATTAATTTATCACACAAAAATAAGGCATGGCTTTCTACTTCTATTATTAAAATTCTGTGAACATCCACTGCTGTGATTAATCATTTAAATATTCCCTCACATATCATCATTCATGTTTCAGAACAGTTTAAAACAGAATACAGATATCTACCTCCAAAGATTCGTGATGGTTAATTTTTACTATTTAAACTTCCTAAGAATCCTTTGGTGGTTAAGTCCCTTTTATGAGCAAGGCTACAATCACTGCTTTAAAATAATAGGTTTAGTGTAAATTATGAAATAGAGATATGTATAGATAATTAAATCGTCTGGTTTGGAATTTTGGATTATTTCCTATATGATAAGCAAACGCTAGGCAATTTTCAATGTAATATAAAAATATCCCAATAAATCTCAAAATTCGACTTTCACTTGATACTACTTTTATACGTTATAAGTTACCTTATTGACATATTAATGCTTACCATTATTAAGCTATGCATTACTTCTTTAAGATGAAGGGTTTCTTATTAAAAAAACATTGTTATTACTTTTAAGCAACTAAATCATTCTAAGCTAATTTTACAAAAAAAATATATGTTTTTATAACTTCTAGTTATTTATTATTAAAATGTTAATCAAAATACCGGCATTCCTGCATTTGACAGTTTTTGAATTAATTATTCCAACATCCTCTCAGAGAATACCATGCATCTGACAGATTAGGCTAAAATAAAATTCAGATTTATACCTCCCACCTTAAGACTCGCATCATAATATTTTCCACAAGTTCTTCGCCATCTCAAACTGTCCAGGTTTAAGCCGTCTATCCTTTGTTATAAACCCTCCATCTCGGACAATAGGAGAGTGGTGGTGGTGACGGTCTCTGACTTCTGCGGAAGACTTTTCAAGTTTATGTAAAAGGTCATTCATCAGGGACTTCTTCTATGGGTCTTCCCTGCAGAAATCGGAAAGGATTTTCATCATTTTGTGACGCTACGTCTTCCAGATAAAGCCCTACGAAATGTCCTAGCCTGTCACTCATAACTTATTGCTGTTCCTTTTTATGAAGAATATCTTGGAAAAATAACGGCATGACATTTTTTTCCCCGTGAAATTCTTTTTAAAGATGGAACGAATGTAATCCTTTCGTTGTTCCCGAAGAGATATATAGGATTTCACTATATATGGTATTAGGATGTTAGATTATTTTTTTTTGTAGGAGAACTTATGGATGTTTGTTGTGCATCGTTGAACTAGAAACTGAAATGTTTGTATTAGATTAGGATAAGTCATGTAGGATTAGAATATGATGGGTTTCTATGTTTCTCTTTTTCTATCGTTAAAAGACGTTGAAAATTTTAGGGATAAAAGGATTTCAATTCTTTTATATGTAGAGCGCCAAAACTTGAAAATTTTCTAACTTCATATAACATAAAAATTCCTTAAGGTATCAACTGTTTGAAAATACTGAACTATTGTTCAGCTTTACTTAGTGTATTTTCCTTATTTATCACGTCGTATTATTATTATTGGAAAATAATATATATATTTTTCTTTTTCATGGCAGTGTCATGTAAGCTAAGGGTAAGAAAAGTAAGGTGCTTTCTAAGGGTAAGAAATGGTATTTACATTGGAAACATTTTTGGGAGACTTCAAATTCAGCAGGTTGAAACAGGTGCAGTTCTGCCTGGTCCCCTTTCCTCCCAAAATAGGAAACCTTTAATAATCTTATTTTAAAAGATGTGGAGGTATAGGAGTTTAAAAGTTGACTTTTAATTAAGGTTAAACCTTTCCAAAAGATATACCGTTGAAAAAGTCTAAAAAGAGTTCAACTTATGATGACGATCAACATTAACATTGTTAACAAATTAATTTACATGATTTATGCATTAATGAACAGTTAATTAATTAACAGGATTAATAAATTAATTCACTGCAAACTATAAATTTATCCGTTAAGGAACTCAAATAATACACATAGTCGATTTAACAAGATGGTATTAGTATACTATACTTTCTGTAGAGATATCATTCAAAGGTTTCGACATATGAAAAAACTGAATTTCCCAATGTTAAATGTAACTTACACATATTAAACGATATCATACCTCCTAATTATTATTATTATTATTTAGATTTTGTACCATTCAAAATAATATTTTTCTAGGATCAAAAATTTAATTTTAATCAATAATTTTTGTGAAAGTCGAATTTCAATCAAATTTTTGGTGAAAAAAAATCGAATATTTGAACGCAAGTATTTTCACACACTACATGCTTCACAAAAAATTCTCTGCATCAAAAGCCTACCAACTAATACCATTCAGACCACTGATTCATACTCATACCATTCATACATTCATACCATTCATACCATTCATACCACTGATTCATACTCATACCATTCATACCACTGATTCATCATACCCACTGATCATTCATTGGGAAGATTTAAAAAGAATAGTTATTATGATATCTTATTTAACTGGATTTAGTCACATCAAACTAGCTTGTAATCAAAAATTTCAATTAATTTATTTTCCAATTTAAAAGTGATCTTACAAAAAATTAACTAAAATAAGAATCTTTAAATCCAAAAAAGATCACATAACTCGATTATTAATCAACAAAGATTGTAACTGACTTATGAAAAATTAATAAGTGAATAAATTAAAATATTAGATGAAAATTAGAAATGGCATAAAACAAACTACAGACTTAATAAAAACAAAATAAATATTAATGAGAAAATTTGAAATGAATAAAAAAAAAAGTAGGTGCATCTTGGAAAAAAAAAAGATTTTATTTGTGAAATTCACTTAATACGTATTTGTAGGATTTTTTTATAAGAGAACTAATTAAAAAGCAATGATTCATTATTAAAATAGAAAATGAATTATTTGCAATGTAATTTGAAATTATGATTTTTTTTTTTTTAAAAAATGCGACCAATCAATATTTATGATAATTTGAATATTGCTTAGTAATTATAAAATTCTTTCATTTTAATCCGCCTTTACTAATTCCACTTAAATTCAATTTTCATACTTATCTTAATTAAAAATTGAAAATTAATTTTATAAATAATAAAAATAAGCAATTAATCTTTTATTTAATTCATTTTTTTTTAAATATTCGTCTATCAAATTTTCTATAATTTTTAATTGAATTGAAATTTCAAACTGCTTTATCTTTTTATCATTAATTAATAAATAACAAATGAAGAAAATAAAAATCCCACCACATTTGTATTGGCATATACATATAAAAAGTGTCTTGAATAAGTTCATTAGTTATTAAGCAGAAATTTATGCAATTAAAACCAATAGCGTTCTTTCCTTGTTAGTCTATAATTGCATGCCATTGGCTTAGAAAATTTTAAATGCTTACAAAAAAATGACCTATTTTATTGTGTCCTCTCATAATGCCTTTTAACCATTTATTGCTCATTTAATCATATGAATTGCCAAAAAAATATTTATTTTAAAATGGTATAATTGCGATAATATAATAAAAACGTCTAATTATTATTAAAAATAACGACTTAATTATTTTTATCATTTATATAATGTTTTTGATAAAAATTACAAAAATGTTTCTTCCGTTTTTCTTGATAATTATAACAGGCAGTTAATAAAATGCTTTAATTAATGAATAAAATATTTTTAATTTTTGATACCGGTCCTTTTTTTCTGTATCTTTGACTATAATGGGAATTTTGTAACAAAAAATAATGGGCGTAGCACTTATCACACACCAAAACGATTGAGCTAACATTTCGAGTTATATAATGGAAAATATTTTAGTTAAACGTTAACTACATAAATAAATTTTGTTAATCAAGTAAATTGCAATATAAATTACTGCCTTTCGGGATATTTTCACTGATACACTTACTGTGAAAGTCATATATTAATTTAGTTATTAAGGGGCCTTTTTTCTGGTGGGTATTCTACATAGCGATTGTACTACATAGTGCTACTGAATTCACGAAGATACCTTTACAATCCCTCTTTATTTCTATTCGAATTAGTTATTTCTTTATTATTATTTCTCTATTTTCTATTGGAAAGATTTTCTAGTATAAGATTTCTAGTATACAGATTTCCAGTCTACAGTCCATTTATGACGTAAACTTTCAGTTCGAATCAATTACAGGAATTTGAACAGCTTGCTTAGATAAAAATCTGATGCATCAATTAAGTTTTTATTTTTTAATTTCTGATTTGCACTAAATAGCAATTGTTAGGCACTAAATTTATTCGGTAACTATTGTTCGTTCATCAAAATCTGATGAACCAATTGAAATTTTATTTTTAATTTTTGATTTGAACTAAATTTCTATTTCTATCACTAAATTTAATTGATAATATTATTCGATTAATGTCATTTACAATTTATTAGCTGTTTACAATTTATTTAGAGGCCTGATGGTCGAGTGACCAGCGCTATGGCGCTCAGTACCGCAGGTTTCGGGATCGACTGCATGTTTGTAGTGGTTCGGAATCCACTTTAAACCGTAGGTCCTAGTCTAATAGGACTGTGGGAACATTAGGTGTAGGGTTGGCAAATCTTACCCCTTAAAAAGTCAGACATCTACCTACCACTACCTCCCATCACAACAGAAGTCCCCCTTCTCTTCTTCCATGAGACCATATGGATTCTTGAACTTGGTCTGGATGTTGCTGTCTTCCAAATGGGATAAGAAACACAATTCATTTAATTCACATTTTGTTACTTTATTTTTTTATTAATAATGCAATTAAAATCAATGAATGTTTAATGAAATATGTAGGTTGAAGTTATTAAAATTAATGAAAATATATGCAAGTTCAGTTTTTAGTTTATTTGTACTTTTTAAAATGATTTTTAGCAATTTTTTGCAGAACATGCTATTATATTTAAGTAATCTACAATAAATAGCTTTGAAAAAATGTTTTTTTAAATATTTTAATAATAACTTCTTTTAATTCAAATGTTTGCAAAATGGTTTCTTAATAAATCATAATTTTTCTTGTTTTTCTTCGTCTTTATGTCGCAGAAATGTTTGATTGTTTTAGCTTTCGGATTCTTTCTATGACATTTTGATAGATTAAAAAGGAAATATTTCACTGACATTTTTGATTGAATGTAAAAAACAAATAACTCATTCAGAAGTTTTTTTGAATAAGAATAATTATTTTTGAATGAAAAAGATCTTACATATCACAGATTTTTGTATTTTTGAAAAGTAAGTAACATGATTGACAAAATATTTAAGCATACTATTCAAAGAAAGGTAACCAAGACTGCATTTTTTGGAAACGGTTAGCTTTTTTAAAATTGAAAATTCTTAACCACATTAAAAAAACTCTTTAATGCATTTTAGAAAAAAAAACAGCTTAATTTTTATCTATACTACAAATTTCATTACTCTGTGTTTGTTATTAGCAGTTCATATTTTTAAATTTTATACTATTATTTTAAATATTTGTTGAATTTCAAATGAAAATTTTATTAACAGCAAATTGAAAAAATATTACTTCAATCAAAAATTAAACGTCCCACCTTAAAGCAATTAAAAACATGTTATATAAATATTTTGCTTTATTCTTTTCCATTGGCTCAACAGTCCTGTGATAGACCAAGACCGTCTGCCTACTGGCAGGTTTCGAATAGAGGATATGTTTTCTTTTAACAAGGTTGGTTTATCGGTCCAAACGCCCAACACGGTCAAACGTCCATAGTCATATAGACCGGATCCTGTGGTTAAAGTGGATTACAAACCACTGCAAATATCCATGCCACCGCCGGGACTCGTACCTAAAATCTGTGGCATCGTGCACCAGAACGCTAATCAATTTGCCATCAAGCCTCTTTATATTTCATTATAATTTGCAGAAAATGAAAAACAATATAATGTTAATGAATATATTGGTACAAAACACATATCATCAAAATTTTCAGTCAAGGAGGGATAATTTTAATGCAAAATATTTGATTTGACATCTATTCTGAATGATATGATTTGAGATTTACACTGAGTGATTTACAAGAGATTAAACATTATTATAAAAGGTCTTTATTCAATAACATTTTTTATTATATAAACAAAAATAAAACAACAATGGACTACCTTTTTTTAACTTTTTTGAGAAAAATGGCCACATTTATGATACACACGTCAAAATGTTAACCAATTTAAGCAGCTGCCTCAAACATGCGGCGCCTATTGATCAAATACATGTTAATCTGTCTACAAGATACAAATTTGAAGAGACTACATAACAAATTTGTAATCTTCCCACTAAACAGTAAATACTTAGATCTTATAAACGTTATACATTTAAGACATGATTAATTTTTTTTTCGAAAATTGTGAATAAAAAACAATTTTGTTGTGATGTTTTTTTCTTCTTCTAATGCAGCTGGCAAACAGACCGTGATCTTTTATGCCATAAGGGCTGCACCAATGTTACTCACTTTGCACTACCCAGGGGCGCATGTAACCTGAAAATAAGCCACGGACGCGGATTAACAATGCCCCCACAACGCTCTGCGATCCTATCAGGACGGGACCTACGGTTTAAAGTGGATTCCGAACCACTACAAACACACATAGCACTGTCGGGTTTGAACCCGATACCTGTGGTACCGAGCGTAAGAGCGCTAGCCACTCGGCCATTAGGCTATGTTGTGATGTTAGATAAACAAAATAATAAAAAAAATATATTAATATCAAGTTCTATTTAAAAGGAAATATAAATTTACTTATTATATATTCATTTTTAAATTTTTCAGATATTCCTGACAGTTGTGAATGAATACATGGACTGGTCTATTCCTCTACTTCACTCCACCGACATATTCAAAAGCACAGTAGAAGCCCTGAGTGACGCCACCGTGGCTGCCCCACTCATCAAAACAGGAATGTTCCACAGTAATCCAAACTTCCCCATCAACAACTCCAATCTACAATCCAGTGTTCTTCATGCCCACCAAAACGTACTTCTACGTCTTTGGACACCAAACGGAAGAAGGCGACTACTCGACAAGACTTGGTTGCATCAATGGCGACGACCTGGCTTATGTTTTCGGAGCACCACTTGTAGCATCATTGGGCCATTTTTCAAGCAACTTCACCGCTGATGAAGTGTCTCTGGCTGAAATGACTATGCTGTATTGGACGAGTTTTGCAAAATTCGGGTAAGCAGTTTACAATTTTATTACGTATTAAGGCTCCTTCTCACCGAGGCGAGAAGCGTTTAAGAGACAAGAGTTTGCAATCACTAGCCTCACCGCGTTCGCCTGAAACCGGTTTGAAATGCAGCGCTTGGAGTAGACCAACTTTCAACTCGAAGCGGAACTTCACTAATCGTATTTCTGTTTTCTCTGTGAAAGGGGTCGAAAAAATTTTCTTGCCTGCCGCATGTCGCGTCGTCGCCTGTCGCCTCGGTGGGAAGGAACCTTTATTCCACATATTTCATGTCTTGGTACAGATAGATTGTATTATAGGATGGTTGCTTTAAAAAATATATAATTTTAGCATCCATACATAACATACAAAAATAATTAAATTTAAATCCACACAAAAATAATTAAATCCATACAAAAATAATTAATCCATACCATCCATACGAAAAAATAATTAAATTTAAAAAATAATTCTTTAAAATATAATTTGAAAACTCAATAAGTTATTGAAAAATTTCTAAACTTTTCATATTTATTTAATTTTTATTATCTCAATTAATATATACCTTTTTCTATTCTTTTTCTAGAAATTCTTTTTATTTTTTCTATTTTTTTGAAAGTTTAAAAATATTGAAATATTTTTTAATGTTTTAAAATATTTGACTATAAAGTTATTTTGATTTCAATTAAGGTTTTTTCAAGCTATCTTCATAATTATTAAGCTCCTCTTCATTTACTTAGCGTATCGAATTTAACCTTGGGAAATGAAATATTTTTTAATATAATAAAATATTTAATCAAAGTAGAAAAGGAGATGGATGTATAACATATAAATATATATTTCTTTTAATTTGCCTCGGACCGGCAAATTAAAATTCTATCCACGGGCCGGATAGAATCTAGTTTCCCTTTCGTAGTTTGCCCTTCCCTGTTTTAGTCGATTCATTACGAGTAGAATAAAATGACATTACATTAATTTTACACTTTTTTTATTTTTACAACATTTTTTATTTTAACCAATATTATTGCATTCATTTACATTACATTTGACATATTTTCACAATGATTTTATCATTTTCAGTATATTATTTCGTTATAATATGGTTTCGAATTTGGCAACAATATCCTTCTATAACACAGCATTGTTGTAGGAAGTTATAAAATTAATGGGGAATAATAGACATTTTTGCACTTCATTTCATGATAGCTATTAATAAAGATAAAAATAGATTTATTTAATTATTCGTTTATTAAAATCATTTACCTTCAACGTGAAATGAAATATTGAAATTTTTTAAATGAAATATAACCCTATTTATGTACATTTTGTTTTGTTCTGTATGAATAAAAATTTTTTTGAATTTCATGACCACATTAATGAAACTAACTGCGTCATGAGTAACAAATTGCATCTGAAATTATTTTATTAATTTAACCAAGAAAAATCAAGGAAAGAACAACGAAACAAGGAAAATTTCAAATTTTTAACCTTTGAAAATTTATACGATACCTTAATTAACAAATCTTTAAAACTTATGATGACTTAGATAGAAAAAAAAACTTTCTAGATCACGAATTACAGAAAATATTTATTAAACTTTTCTCCAAACATAAAATGTTTTAATGGAATAAAAAAAAAAAAAATGAAAAAATTCTAAAGTTAAATATATTTTGAATAAATATATACAAAATGTTTGTGACCTTTTAAAAACATTAACATTATTTTTTTTTTGTTTATTATTTTTTAACTAAATTGCCTTTTGTTTTATGCTACTAACAGAAAAAAATCATTAAAATAAATATATATAAAAGAAACAAAAATGAGAAATATATTTCATGATTCTCAAATAATGGAGATTATTTATTCATTAAATCTCTAATGTTTTCAAAGAAATAAGTTATTTTAAAATAATACTTATTTTAAATATAGAATAATAAATAACACAAATATTAAAAAATAATTTAACAGATTCTCGAGGGTTAATAATTAAATAATAGATTAATAAAATTTAGAAAACGAGATATTTACATTCTGTGGACAGTGGTTACTAAAACGATTACGATTAACAGTCGTTCCCTAAACATTTTCTAGCGATTTTTCTCATAAATCGATATAAAATTATTAGGGATCGATTCAAGATGAAGCGATTATTGGAGATCGATAAAAAATATTAAACATTATTATACGAGTAATATTTAACTCGATTAAATTGGATTCCATTTTTTAGAAGATTTAGCAAAGTTATGAAAATTTCTACGCAGACCAAAATAATATATTCGTCAAAAAACAGGAAGATTGCATTAAAAACAAATTAAAAATAAATTTCATGTAATTTTGTTCTATTAAATACGTAAAAAGTAAAAAAAAAAACAATACATTTCTCTGATGTTAAATTAATATGTAAAATATCTATATACTTAGAATAATAATTATAATCAATCCTTTAATGTTAAATTAATGTCTGTATCTATGTACGGCATTCCAACGTAACTTAAAACCTGTGATACTTATAGTTCTAATTTATTTACTTAAATTATTATTTTTCAACTGTGTGGCTCTGCAAAAAAAAAAAAAAAAAAAAAAAAATGCAAAGGTTTTAAAATTAATTATTTTTTTAAACAGAAGCAATTTTCTGCCATGTGGCGTCTTCTGGTGGCTGTAATTAAAGTTTTTTAAAATAATTCTTTGAAAGAAATTAATAAATTAAATGATTGTTTCATTTTTTTTTAAGCTGATTGTTTCAGATATTTCATTTTCGAAATGTAGGCATCTGTAATATTTTTAAATATATATTATTTCTTTCAAATATTCTGTTATATATGCATATTTATGTTTGCCTTTTAAATAATTTTATTTATAAATACTTTTTACAATAATACTTTCTTTATTATTTGTCAAATCCCAATTATTGATATCAATGTTTTGCAGCTACGATTAAGATCTCCTCTTCATTCCTTTCCACTCTTTTTTTATAATAAAATTTACTACAACTACCATCGAAATAACGAAATATTCTCCTGAATTATTTTTTCATCAGAGTGTTTGTTAAAAATAGAATTTAATAGGAAATATGAAAAATAAAAGGAGTTTTTAATTTAAGTTGATGGATGTATTCATGAATAATTTTTAATTCCATGAATAAATATTAAAAATGTTTGATGTTCTGTAAGTGGGCACCTAGTACGAGACTAGGGACGCTAATCAACGGCTTGCTGGTCAGCTAATTTGAAAGGCGGAAATAATTAAAAATCAGCAATACAGGGTCAGCAGAATAGAAGAGTTTATCTTCTAGGAAACTATGTAGTCCCAAATATTTCCCCTTCCTAATTAAATAACTCTTCCATAGTGTAATTGTAGCTATGCGGAATCAGTAAGATAGGGTGGTCGTTCTATTAAATAGCGGGATTGTAGTTGTTCGATAATGTAAGCATGACATATTCATTTCAATCTTTTCATTGATTCTCTAAGTATACGATATTTTATAGCCCTAACGAATAACTAGGTGTTCATCCATAAATACTTGGACAACACAGGATAAACAGCTAGTTATACATAAAAGTAAACTCTGCGGCTATATAATGATAGTTCTGTTATTTTTATAATAACATAAATTATTATACATACATTATTATAATAATATAAAAGTACAAAGGGGTCAGTAAAAGTCAAGACGTTGTTAAAAGATTCAAGAGTCAAAAACATGTAACGAGCTTTATACTACGCAGCTGTTCAAAGCTTAATAACTATTTTTCAATTCCTTCCATTAGCTCACACTCTCCCTATATATATCTTGTTCACATTTTCAGTCGTTCATAAAACATTTGTTATTCATCCACTCAAGTTCAAATACATTTTTTAAATTGTAGGGAACACTTATATTACACTGAATGTTAATACAGTTTTTCAAATATTAATTCAGTAATTAAATTTAATTAAATAATTATAGTTTTTTTTTTTTTTTAGAGTTGCATGTATCTACCAATAGATGGCGCCAGATAAACTTAAAAAGATGAATGAAAATTATTCATAAAGGACTTTCTGCAATAGAGTTAAAAAAAGTAGGAATTGACTTTAAAATTTTTTTTTATATTATTTGTTTGATTGTAAGTCTTCAGAAAATTACATTTAAAACATAAAAATTAAAAATATAGAGACAGTATTTTTTCCCTTAAGTATAAAAGAAGTAAGCATATTAAAGTAAAACTGAACGAAACTCATGCAAAATAGAACAAAACTAAAAAGAAAAAAAGTTTTTATCGAGAAGAATAGGTTTTGAAATTGTCTACCCAAGAGGGAGAATTGCAAACAGATGTTATGCCCCTTAGAAACAGATATGACCTCCCTCAACTGCAGCGGTTGCTTGGCATGGTCACCTCCATAATCAATTTAAGATTATTAAACGTTTGCTGAGATATGAGAGCCCATTTCTCAATGAGCCGAACTTCTGCATCAGTTGTGGATATTATCCGGCGGATATAATCGTGTTTAAATGGCGTATATCCCAAACATCCTACATGTATTCTACTGAATTTAAATCATAGTAGTATGTAGGACAATCAATTATGTAGATATTTCACTTTCTAGAAGCTTCTCATCTTCTATCGTTTAGGAGGCATTATCTTCCATAAAAACAAAGTCTAAACCAACGACACCTCGGAACAGAAGCGTATGGGGAAGACGATAGCAACCTCTCCGCCCAAAAGTTTGAGCTTTATCTACACATTCATCCTAATGCTTACCTAAATGTCCACACCAGGAACACGAACACAGTCTTTGCACAGATATCAGATGAAACCCTGTCCCTACCTCTCGCCTTATGAAATGACATTCAGAATCACTTGTGACACTGAAACGACTCGTCTGTTGATGAATTGTCCAAATCTTTATGTTTACTACCACCAATAAGTAGCTGTCAATTATATGCAAAGTTCAGGACAATGGATGAATAGGTCAGATTTTAAAGGTGTCTAACAACAGTAAAACGCGACAATCATCCTATTTACCGTACCCAATTATTGAGCAATGTTACTCGTTAACTTGTATTGAACTCTTTTTGACTTCGGGAGGATATATCGTGCATCCATTTGAATTATTTGTGCAAAACACTTTTCTGCGATTTCTTGGTTGCCTGTTTAAAAATTATATTTTTATTTAAATTTTGCTCTACATCGTTGTGCAGATTTTTAAGGGGTTGGAACGCAATTAGTCACTGTAACTTGGACGTCAACCACACAAAATAAAAAATCTTGAAAATTAAGGGATTTATATTTCATTTTTATATTTAATAAGAAATTTAATATTATACTAACAAAATCATTAGGAATTTAATGCATAAATTTAATAAGCTTGTAATATTTGGTTTGCATTGCAACTCTCAATGTTGGAGTGATTTGATTAAAAATAATCCAGAATTTCTTCCCTATTTTATTCTTTCATAAAGATCAGAAAATCGTTTAAAAATACAAAATTTATATTTTATGAATAATGGAACATGTGATGGGCCAGCTGCATCCCTATACTGCATAGTTTCAAAGCAACCCCATACGCTTATTAATAACGAAAAAGGTGTTTAACTGAAGCTTAGGCAAGTATTTCATAAAATATATGAATATAAACATATTTCATGCTTATTAATGACAAAAACTTGTTAAATAAAAGCTTAGGTTAGAATTTCGTAAAATATAAGTTTACCATTAAATTTGTATGTAAAAGCCCGTAACATATATTGGTTACAATGTATTAAAGTGTTACTTAATATAATTGGATAACAATTAAAGTTTGAACTTTCAACAATTAATTTTAAATTAAACATATGTCGATAACGGTTTTTATTTATTTATTTTTATTACGTCGAGGACTGGCTCGTATCGACCATTCTCCTGTGAGCAGCCCAATGTGGGCTGCAACAACGAATGCTGTTACACATTTAGCATTACCCAGGAGGCACTTGTAGCTTGAAGATATGCCACGGACTCGAGAAACACTACCCCCACAATGCTCTACAATCAAATGAGACTGAGACCTACGGTTTAAAGAAGATTCCGAACCACTACAAACATCAATGGTACTGCCGGTACGCGAACCCGAAACCTGTGACATCTAGCGCCAGCAGAGCTAGTCACTCGGTCATCAAGCCCTATTTATCGATAATATGAAATAATTATCACCCCCGTTCGATATAAATACCATTACAAAAATGTTTACCATAAAAAACAGATAATTCATATTAATTTGTTGGTAAACAATACTTAAAATGTGTTTAAATAAAAGCTTATGCAAGCATTACATAAAATATATAAATATAAGCTTACATATTTCATGCTTATTAATAGCAAAAAAAGTTGTTTTAATAAAAGCTTAGGCTAGAAATTCATAGAATATAAAAATACAAGTTTACTACTAAATTTGTATGTAAAAGACTTCTACATATCTTGGTTACAATACATTAAAGTTTTACTTAATATAATTAGATAACAATTAAGACTTGAACTTTCAACGAATCATTTTAAGATCGATAATATTATCGATTATGTGAAATAATTGCCATCTCCATTCAGTATAAACACCGCTTGAAACATGTTTACATTAAAAAATATATAATTCATAGTAATTTGTTGGTAAACAATATTTAAAGGTGTTTAAACAAAGCTTAGGCAAGTATTTCATAAAAATATATAAATATAAGCTTACATATTTCAGGATTATTAATGACAAAAAGTTGTTTAAATAAAAGCTTAGGTTTCATAAAATATGTAAATATAACTTCACCATTAAATTTGTATGTAAAAGACACTTTACATATCTTGGTTACAATACATTATAGTTTTACTTATTATGAATGGATAACAATTAAAGCTTGTACTTTCAACAAATCGTTTTAAGTTAAACATGCCAGTTTTTTTTTTAATATTTTTTATTACCTCGAGGACTGTGTTGTATGGACCGTTTCCCTGCGAGCAGCCCAATGTGGGTTGCAAAGACGAACGCTGTTACTCAATTAGCATATGTATACTCATTTAGCATATGTTAAATTTATATGCAAAAATCAAACATGATCATATATATTGATATATTGTTACATATATTGGTTACAATATATTACAGTTTTACTTAATATGATTGATAACAAAAATTTGAACTTGCTACAAATCGTTTTAGGTTTAACATTTATTGATTATGTGAAATAATTGCCAGGATAAATACTGCTTGAAATATGTATACCATAAAAAATATATAATTTATATTAATTCGTTGGTAAAACAATACTCCATACTAAATTCCCTCTAAACATTAAAAGGATTCCTTACTGTTGCAGACTTATGTTAACATGTTGTGATTCTAGTTAACCATGTCGCTTAGAAAGTAATTTGGTTGGACAAAGTTAAGTATACTGCGCTAATCAAACTGTAGTTACCAACAAAAGAAACCTTCATCAAACTTAGTAGCGAAACTAATTATCCGCTGAGTTTTATCAAGACTTAAGTACATAACATCTTTCCATTATTACTCGTGTATCACGCTTTAGAGTCTGCTGTGTTAAAAATCCATCGCTCTTTGTATTACTTCGAAAATCTTTGAAAAGTTTCAACATTTTGATTAAAATGGACTGTTTTTGAAATGTAATGTTGTATCTAATTTTTAATAAAGTTTGTGGACTTATTAATATGTTATTAAGGTATTTTAATTGAAAAAGTGATTGTTTATTGTAATTGAATATACTTCAATGAATAAAAATGTTTAGGGATGTGATTTAAAAATAATAATAGATCTTATAATTAACTGACAAATATTATCAAACATTTTTATTCATATCAAAAAAAGTTTTTTATTTTTGAAAAGATATCAACAAAATAAAAATTGAGATTCAAGTCAATAACAATTGCAAGATATTCAATTTATTGTTTAATCTCAATCTTCATATGTGTAAATTCAATTTTTATAAATAACATTGTTACAAGTCATTATTATAAAATTTAGATAGAGTAATTAAATATATTATTGCTAAGATTTAGTGATTAAAAGATTAAAAAAGAGTTAATTAAAATAATTTCGTTGTTTTAAGTTAAGAATCAAATATATATAGGAATTGGATTTTAACTTTTTAATAAAGTTTTAAAGGTAAAGATTTAAAAATAAGGATAGATCTTACATTTAACTAATAGATATTATCAAGCATTTTAATACTTATCGGAAATGGGTTTTTCAAAAAAATATCATTACAGAATATGAATTGGGATTCAAATAAATAGCATGTGTATGATATTCAATTTATTATTTATTCTCAATCTTCATATAGGTAGATTCAATTTTTATAAATAACATTATTTCAAGTCATAAACTTTAGATAGATTAATTAAATAGATTAATGCTAAGATTTAGTGATTAAAATATTAAAAAAAAAGAGAGCTAATTAAAACAATTTCGTTGTTTTCGGTTACGAATCAAAGTTCATAGGAATCAAATTTCGATTTTTCCATAAAGTTTTAAACTTATAAAGCCAACATTCCATCGGATATATAATCTCAAGTCACAGAACGCCGGCCAATCAGAATCTTGATCTCTTGTCCACTCAGGCTTCAGTTGAACTATCATTCTATGAAAGGAAATTTTAATATAGAATTGAAACCCATATTCGGAAGTATAAAGACACAAATATGCTCATAGTATGTTATTTTACGTAACAAAATAGTTAACATATATAAGATGGACTTGAAAAGTTCATAAAATGGATTTATCTGAAGGTTTTTGTTAATACGAATATAGTTGTACTTTTGTTTTTTATACATTTTATTATATACTTATTCTGTTGTTTATAGTTATTTGGTCAAATAACTGTAGTATTTTTATCAATACACAATAGCTAGTAATAACTGACATTGTAGTATGTTGATATTTTCCCTATATTGAATAAACGACAAACTTATTGGGAAAGCATTTCATATATACTATATTTATTTCATATATAGTCCTTATGAAACAAATCATATATGATAACTGGCTGTTTGACTTGTATTTATTACTTGTAATGTTTGATTTGTAATGATATATATGGAGGATTAAATAAAAATCCAATAGATTATGATACAAATTAATTAATACTTCTATCATTTGAGGATGTATATCTTCAGAAGTTGTTTTGTAAATTAAAATGCAAAAGATGCAATCTCTTTCATATGCAAAAAAAAAAAAAAAAATGGAATTTATTTTAGAAGGGAAATGTTTGACTATTTTTTGTGATTAAGCATTCTTAATTAAAATACTTCTATTTCAAATAGTAATTCTCAAAGCATAAGAGCATGTATAATTCGTAAAATATTGTTAACAATACACACAGGACTAGAAACTAGAAAAGATGTTCGTACTAAGTAACATTTGAGACTACTATGTATATTTTAAATATTGGCGATATTCACATAATCTAAAATAATAGATATGTGCAAATTATTTTTGCATTATTGTTATTACTAACAATTTTGCTCGAAATTGTCTTTTAAAATAGAATCATTACTTTATTATAAATTGAAAATTTTTATATTATTTCTTTTCGAAGCTAAATCATATTTAAGTTCAGCAAATGAAATACAAGAAAAATATAAGTACTAATATGAAAACAAAATTATTTGCAATTTTTTTTTTGTCACTGTAACTGTAGAAAAACTTATTTTAAATCTAAGATATTTATAACAACAAATCTTATATATTTTTTTCAAAGAAACTAACTTAAAGCTTCATGCAGTGGAGTCACATTATTGAAAACACATGTACTTCTTCATATTCTTGCACGTATCTAATGAAATAAGAAAAGTTAATTGCTGTAAAATATTCCCACAGCCTTTCCCTCTGATTTGTTTGAGCCTGTTTCTCCCAATTTTACTTTTAGGCTATGCAATTTTGTAGCTGCAAATTGGGAAATTTTGAAAATACGACATTTTAGATATTTTCAAAGCAACTTGCGCTGTGTCGTCTTTCGAGAAACTCATCATTGAAATTCGGGGAATGAAACTTTACTGTATTCCTAACGATAACGTAGAAAATGGTGTATGTCTATAATTTCCTATTTCTGATTTATTTTTTAATAAACGACAAGTCATTTTAGGACACTTTCCAGTGGCTTGTATTACCATCTGTAGACTGGATTAGAAAACTTTACAGTTAACAATTAATTTTGTATTTTATTACTTTATTGTAATTAAATTAATTAAATGCTATTTTCCTTTAGAGCTATTTTCTATAAAAAAAAATATTATATACTGATAAGAATAAGGCTTTTTATAATTAATGCTTTTCATTAATTAGTCATTAATAAAAGACAATCATTTATTGAAGATTAATTAGTATTTTATTTAACTACTTTTCATTACGTATATTTAAGAATGTGCTAAATATAAGATATCATCACCACATAGCATTAGTTCTGTAAATTTTAATGCTAAATATTACAATTTGCCCATAATAATTACGGATTCGTTGCAAAACTTAACGAAATTACAGATGAAAGGCAAAAATTACAGATTACCGTATTTTTAAATATTTCATTCTGATGAGCATTTCTTTTTTTTTTTTTTTTTTTTTAATTTTCTTGTATATGGGAATTAAAATAGTTATGTTTCCTGAGGCTCTGGTTACTGATGGACTTTACTGATATTTGAGCATCTGTATATAATACACATTCTTACAGGGCAAACAAAGAGAATAAAAATCCTCAGTCTTAAAATGAAGTATACTTCATCTCAGTTAAAGGCGAAACAGCTTTGGAATAAACAAAGAGTAGATAAACTCCACATTTACAGTCAAATCTCACCCTCTATATATTCAAACACGAAATCAACAAATCTGATATCTAAAAACCCTCCAGCAAAAGCACACTTTCATTTATCTCACTTTCGAAAGGATTGAGATAAAACTTTTCTGCGAGGGAAAATGAAAATGGTTTCAGAGGTGGAAATCCCAATGTCTCCAAGACAAACAAAGCCTTGGATCAGCAGATACACAACAGAAGTCATGGTCTTGATACTAAAAGTGCAACGTTATCAACAGTTTATTTTTCCCCACAGTCAGCCCCATGGGTATTCAAGGAAGAGGACATTTATTTTTTCTCTTCCCCTTTATTTTTTTTTCTACTCGTTCTACTACCACAAGATGAAATGTGGGCTTATTCTTTTTCCTTATAATCTACTTCCTTTTATAACATTCGAATCACGACGCAAGCGGATAACTAAACACGAAGGCGGGAAAAACATTCGAGTGAAGGTTTTATGGTCGTTTGCTATTGCCTTTAGAAATCGCTTGGTTTTGTTCTTTTTTTTTTTTATTGCAATGAATCCCTCGGGGTTTTGATTTTTTTTTTTTTTGCCCAGATTTAACATTACGATTTCTTTCACTAAGAAATTCTATTTACAAATGGAATAATCGAACACCATTTTTTTTTTTTAAAAATAAAATCCGGTGAGATCGTTTGCTTTTAGAAATGAGAAATAGTTTTGAATATGATCATCTGGCAATGGTGAAGGAAGTCAATAACACACGATATGTGTTTCGTTGCCAGATAAAAATGAGATCGATGCAAATGTAATGTCCTTCTTCTGCCGTTGCCATTCAGCGAAGATAAATTTTTGTTTCCTAACTATTTATTGTTCGATGAGGAGAGGCAAGTCGCTCGCTGCTTTGGGGGAATGAAAACTTCTTTATTGAAAATGTATGCGGGATCTTTTCGAAGTTCGTTGAAAGAGAATTTACAATGAAATCCGCCTGTTAAAAATGGCGAAAGTAAAATTGAGGAAAGAGAATATATTAAAACGAAAAAGAGTTATTCGTATCGGGAATGTCATTTAAATATGAGACGGAAGGAATTATTTTTTTTATTTTTGAATGCATTTATCATATATTTCATTTTGAAGGACTAATGAATAAGCTGACTTCCTGTAGGTTTTCTTTTTAGATCATGAACTAGAAATGATGATTTTCTTTACATCATATAATAAAATAAAATTTATATTTTCCATTCTGAATAGCTGCAAACGTAGGATAAGAATTTTAATACTTCAAATAATAAAAAAAAAAAGCATGAATTTAAAATGATATAAAAACTATTTTAAATAATAAACTTCAAATAGGTTAAGTATGTTTTGTGTATTATGCCATTAAATATACCAAAAATATTTATTAAGTATTTCATAAATGTTTCAGGATATATGTAAACATTAAATGTTCGGAACATGTAGAAAATTCAAATTATTATTTATGATTGCAAAATATGTCTAAATGAATTCAAATTTTTAAAAACACCATTACAAATAAAAATTGAACAATTAAAAGTTTGAAATCATCAGAGAAAGAAAGATTGTGATAATTAATAGTTTCTTAATACTACAATCCTGTTAAATTAATTAATTTAAATTCATATTTTTTGAACGTTTTTTTCTGTAACATAAAAAATATTTAGTTAATCAATTAATTAAATTGATAAAGCTATTAATAAGTTATTAAATTAATTGAATTTTAAAAGTATACAAATGCAGCTTAATATTCAAGAAAAGCATTTAAACCAAAATAAATTTTGTTTTGTTTAAGCATTTTATTTTGAAAATCACATTGTTTTAACATCAAATTGAACACCACACTCCCGAACAATCACATTTTGAAGTGTTAAAAATATTAGATACTGTGATTGTATAAATTATTTTTATAAATATTATTAACATTACAGACAATAAGTTGTACACATCAGTTAAATTTTACATCACTTCACATTAACGTCATTAACACAGAAAAATGTGATTTGCTATTTAATTTGTATACATATATATTCCTTTTAAACATTGTGAAATTTGTATTTTTTACAAATTCAGCTTTCTTTTGACTTTCAAATGACGAAACCAATGACAAAGGAAATTTTCAATTAAGAAATGAAAAAACGAAAATTTACGAAAAATAAATTAAACATTTTGTTTTTGTCGTATATAGTAATTTTTATTGCTGTTATATTTTATTGTATAGTATTAAAAATTCAGGGTAATTTTACAATTTTCTAACTAAAACAATATTGTTTTTTAAATTGGTAAAATAATAAATTTATAATTTTATCAAATAATTTATATCATTTTAAAAACATTAAGTCAATTTAAAATATTTTAACGACATTTTTTTCAGGGATTTGTGTTTATTGATAAAACTAGCCAACACATTTGATAATTATCAATATTTTTTTCTTATATGTGAAAAACAGAAATACGCCATTAAATAAAATTCCTTTTAATTTCCTTTTTCTTGTTTTTGAATTCAAAAATTTGTGGTTCATTCATTTGTTTATTTTTTCAACATTAGAAAATGCAATGATCAGGAAAAAATTAAAAAGCATATAATTTAAAAATAACAACATAGAATCCTAAAGATAACAAGTAATAGTGCTTTTTTTTTTTTTTTAAGAAAACAGGTAAACCAAACAAATCAGAGGAAATAAATTTTTCAGGAAACAAGTGATTCCCTTGGGTACATTATACTTGATTGCCTTTTTTGAAGACTTTTCAATCTCTCTGATAGAAATCTAATCATTAACTAGTTAAAGGATCCCAAAAGTTACTCTTGTGATAAAAAGAAAACAAAAACAAAGACAATTTCAAGCGAATTGTTTAACGGTTATCGAATGACTTTCTATTAATTTGTGTAAACAATTTCTAGATGTGTTCTTTATGGTACTTTCAAACTAAAAGCTGGTAATAAATTACACCTTTTCGAAAAAAATCGTCATTTCCTTCTTAATGCATTTTGTTCAATTCCTTCTATTAGCTCACACACTCCCTATATTATATCTTGTTCAAATTTTTAATCCTTAAAAAAAAACTTTTATTTATCCACTAAATTCAAATTTTTGAACTTGTAGTGGATGACACTTGATGTTAATACACTTTTTCAAATATTAATTCAGTAATTAAATTTAATTAATTAATTTAAGTTTTTTTTTAGATTTAAGTTGCATATATCTACCAATAGATGGTGCCAGATGAACTTAAAAAAATGAATGAAAATTATTTATGAAGGACTTTCTGCTGTATCGTGAAAAAAAATAGGAATTGACTTTAATTTTTTTTTTTATATTAAGTAATAGTTTGTTTCTAAATGTTTAATGAATCTAGCGAACACACTCAAAAATTCAATAAAATCAGTAATTTTCCAACTAAACAACCTTCACATATTTTGTATATAAAGATGAATTTATAACATTTATTAATTAGATTTAACAATGATTAGTTTTTTACTAATTTATATATATTAACTCATAACATAGTCATTAAATAGAATGTAGTATGTTATACAAAAATATTGAAAATAATGTCCTTTATATAAAATTATAAATCAAAATGAACAAATCTTTAAACGTCGTTAATGTCATTAATATCAGTCAATAATAAATCATTAATATCCATAGATTATTAATAATATCAATAAATCATTAATATCTATATCCCTCTGAATCATTTTTTAATGTAATAAAAGTTTTCATTAATATTTTTAAAGAATTTGAATAGAATTTAATTATTTGAATTTATTCGAGGGCTATTCAAGAAGGACTGAGGATAAATTTATGAATAACAAGTAATATAAAAAAAATTTTTTAAAAGTAATTTCTACTTTTTTTCAGTATAATGAAGAAAGACCTATTTAATTTTCATTATTTTTTTAACATTTTTCTTTTAAATTTATCTGGCGCCATCTGTTGTTAGATATATACAACTTAAATCTAAAAAAAAAAAATTAATTAATTTAAATTTAATTACTGAATTAACATTTGAAAAACTGTATTAACATCAAGTGTGATCCACTACAAGTTAAAAAAAATGTATTTGAACTTGAGTGGATGAACAAAAAGTACTTTATTAACGATTGAAAATTTGAACAAGATATATAGAGTGTGAGCTAATAGAAGGAACTGAAAAAGCAGTTTATATAAGACACCAAAATAAATTTCTCACATACTTCTAATATCTTCTTCTTATAAAACGAAATGTAATATAAATAATTAAAGTCAATTTCTGCTTTTTTCACTCTATTGCAGAAAGTCCTTTATAAATAATTAATTTTCATTCATTTTTAAGTTTATCTGGCGCCATCTATTCATAGATATATGCAAAAATCTAAAAAAAATAAAATGAATTAATTAAATTTAATTACTGAATTAATATTTGAAAAAAATGTATTAACATGTGTCATCCACTAAAAGTTTAAAAATGTATTTGAACTCAGATTGGATGAATAAAAGCATTTATGAACGATCGGAAATTTGAACAAGATATATATATGGAGAGTGTGAGCTAATAGAAGGAATTTAATGAAATACAAATGCAAAGCTTGATGCTAGTCAATAGGCAGTCTTGAATTCTGCTTTCGTTTTCAAAAATCAGTTGAAGAATATTTAAAATACTGCAACAAACATGAGCTAAAACATTGAGTGTAGGGATACATTATAATATCAGCAATTCACATGTTTTTAGTATTTTGGTTTGATTTTTTTATAGCGAACACAAGCATATATTCCATTTATTCCTTTATGATCAAAATAATACACTTTTAATTGTTCAAAATAATACACCTGAAAATGTTTATTCATATATTTGTGTTTAGTTAAATAGCCCTGTGTCTTTAAATGAATTAGCTAACGTTAATTACACCTATTTCGTTTAATGCAGTTTCAAAATTGGACACATTTATATATAATTTCACACGGAAGTAAATATTTTAGAGATAAAGATAGTAAAATATTTTTAGATATAATTTATATTTTAGATATTTCATCAAGACGAAAACATTAATGTCAAAGAATCTGATCTTCAAGTTTGCAAGAAAATAAAAAATTATCGAATACAGCATTTCTCTAATATTTAAATGTTTAGTTTTCTTCAATTCCTTCTATTAGCTCACATTTTCCCTATATATATCTTGTTCAAATTTTCAATCGTTCATAAAATACTTTTTATTCATCCACTCAAGTTCAAATACATTTTTTTTAACTTGTAGTGGATGACATTTGATGTTAACACAGGTTTTTCAAATATTAATTCAGTAATTAAATTTAATTACTTAATTTTATTTTTTAGATTTAAGGTGCATATATCTACCAATAGATGGCGACAGATAAATTAAAAAATGAATGAAAAAAAATTATTTATAAAGGACTTTCTGCAATATAGTAAAAAAAAGTAGGAATTGATTTAAAAATTTTTTTTATATTATTTGTTTTAATTAAATTAATGCTGGATTAAACGCCTTGCTTTAATATTTTATCAAAATCTAAAAACCTCCCAAAAATTATATATATATTTTTGAAAAATTCCCATTTTACTTATCAAAATTTACTTATGTCCATTGCATTGCTGATCACTCTCTGCGGATCCTTGTTTTACTGCAGTCAGCATTTTGATAATTCAGATAATTTAACATTTCTTGTTTCATTCAATGTGCTAATGTTATGTTAATAAATGATTCAATGATTATGCTTAAGTAATATTTGTTGCAAATTTGAAGTAATTTTCATTTTCTGTGCTGAAGTAATTTGTATTGAAATCTTTTGCTTTGAATTTCCAAAAATACTGTGAATTATGGCAAGGCAATTTTGTTTGTTGTACGTGACGAAGGTTAAATTCATTTTGGATCTCTTATTATTAGCAGTTCTTGCATACAAAATAATATGAGCTTATACAGAAAATCAGAAACATATTTTTTTGCATATTCCTGTCATTAACCACTTCAGGCTTAAATAACACTGGGAATATGTAGTTTTATTTAAATTTTTGTTGAAAAAAAAAACAACAATGAAAATAACCAAATTAAAATAACATTTTATATTATTTTTCAACTATGAAAATAAAATAATCATCAAATATGAGATTGAATAATATACAGCCCATGTAATATCATTAATTTCGTGAAATTATAGTTAGAGTATTGAATCATGGATTGTATATGTCCGCTTCAAAATCACAAATATGTCAAAAAAAAACAAATTATACTGTCCTTTATGTTGCTTTTAATCGCCACATACATGGATATTGTTATCATAGTTTATTTATATCCCATTCAATAAATTTCAAAATAAATGAATAGATTACAGTGAAAATATTCAATTATTTGTCTTCACTTTGAAAAATTATTTCTTTAATTATTTTCATTTTTGTAGAAAAACAGAAACATACTTTCTTGTATTTTTAGATAAAATATACTAATTTTTCACAATTTTCTTGCTTTAGTTTCTTATAGAGAGTTTGGAAGACGAGGAATGTTAATAAAACCCACATTTGAGAAAACCTGCTTAGTCTCATTTTCTTCTACTACAAATCTTAATTTCTACAAAAATTTTTAAGTAAAAAATTTCTATAGTAATTTTTTCTTTTATTTTTGTTTTGGAGATATATACACTCAAGAGCTAAAACATTATGACCACCTGTCAATAACGAGTTGGCCCACCTTTGGTGAGCAACACAGCTTCAACCCGCCTTGGCATGGATGCCACAAGTCCTTGGTAGATGTCCGAAGACAGATTGTACAGATGTTTAAGCAACGGCTTTGAACTCTGAGCTGCCGTCCCAGGACATCCCAAATGTGTCCTATCGGATTAAGATCCGGTGAGTTAGGCGGCCAGGACATTAACTGGAATTCAGCATCACGTTCCTGGAACCACTCCAACACAATTTTTTTTGTGACAGGGCCGCTGTCCTGTTGGAACATTCCATTTCCAGCTGGAAAACAGAGGCCATGTAAGGGTGCAACTGGTCCAATGATGTTCAGATACCCTATAGCATTCATGGTCTGCTCTACCACAACCACGGATCCAGAGACGCCCAAAGAGAACGTCCCCCAAAGCATAATATCGCTCCCCCTGTGTATGACCTACTGTACATTGAGGAGCAATTGTTCGCCTGGAAGACGACGTATCCTGACACGGCCATCAGCGTGATGAATGACAAACCGTGATTCATCTGACCAGGCAACTCTCTCCCACTGATCCATGGGCCAGTCACGATGTTCCCGGGCCTAGCGCAGGCGCGGTTGGCGATGACGCTTGGTCAGCAAAGGCACACGACGTTTGCTGCGTAGCTCCATATCCAAAAGTGTCCGCCGAACAGTGTGATCCGATGCTATTCTACTTGGCCCTGCATTGAATTGGGCTGTCAGTTAGCCACTGTCTGGCTCAGGTTTGCTTCACCATGCGGACAGCCTCCGATGACCTTTTTCCTTATAGCGTGTGGACGTCCAACACCATATCGTCTACTGCTGGTTTCACCGTCGTTCATCCACTTTGCATAAATATTAACAACTGTAGATCGCGAACAACCCACGAGTCGTGCAGTTTCGGAAATGCTTGTTCCGAGCCTTCGAGCCATACAATCTACCCTCTATCAAAGTCGCTTAGATCCGCAGCCTTTCCCATCACACACAAAGTAAGTGAAAGAATGGTTCTTCAGACTCTCCAGCAGCAGTTAAATACCACTTCCACTTGATCACGTGCCTTCCACGTCAAGGCGAGTTCATTGCAAAATGTAGGTGTGGTCATAATATTTTTGGCTCTTGAGTGTATATATACAGTAAAATAAATTTCTTTTCTTATAAAAGAACCAGGTAATGTACAAGAAACCATTAAAAAAATATTCTATAAATGTTTTCATTAAAAAATAAATTTTATTTTATATATTATTAAATAAAGTTTTTTTTACTAATTATTCTTGTCTATATGTATTACATTTTAGGTTGTCGATTTATTATGTCTCTTTGTGCAAAGTGTGTTTAGATGGACAAGTGTTATCCATGGTTCATAGCCGAAATACATACATCAATACTGATTGCAATCATGAAAAAATAATTTTATAAACTTTGTGATTAGAAGAGTGTATGTAAGAGCGATTGTAGTTACAGTTAATGAAACTTTAATAATATGGATTGATCTCGAAATAAAAACAAAATGTGCGCTTCATTACTCTAATTCAGACATTTTCTTAAAATAGTTTCGGTGGGTTTTTTCAGTTAATGGTCTGGAAGTTCATTAAACGTTGTATCATGTTACCGATAAAGAATACGAAAAAAAATCGATTTGAGAGCTATTCATCAAATCAAAAGTAATTATGATAAATGACTAGGAATTAATGAAGATAAAAACATTACTAAGTCAAACATAAGAAAAGGGCTCATAAAACATGGAACAAAAATTAATCATACGAAATATGAAAAAAAATATATATGACTGCGATTAAATTGAACATTGAAGGCACTCCAAACTATATTCCTATTTTAAAAAAACTCTTTACACGAGTGTAGATTCTTTTGATAGGTTATGTTTACAAAAAATAATCCTTTTGAATATTGAAAATGTTTGTTTTACACGTATAAATCATTTTAAAATTTGAAATATAAAAACAAATATTCTTTAGACATAATTGTATCAGCTTTTAAAAAAGAAATATGCATTTGAAAATGCATATCAAGTGTTATTTAATCGACTAAATGTATTGGAAGGCCATAATTAAACTGACAAATATTATTTAACAACCATAATAACTCAAAAATTAATAGAGGGCATGGGACGAAAAATTTTCGAAAAAGAAATCAATTCCATCTTTCAGAGACAGAGAAAAAAATATGGGACTTGCAATGGGACTATATGGACAAATTTGGTACTACAGTTCGTATCAGTCAACTACAGTTTCGAAATTTAATAAGAATATTGCTTTTTATTGAATATTGACAAATTTGCGTTAAATGAACTCGCCTAGAATCAAATGTACAAAACTTTTTACAGCTGAAAGTAATATGTCCAAAGGAACGTTTATTGCAGCCAATGTTAAATGGCCTTCTGCGAAGACATTAACCGAAGGGAATAGATACCTTTAAAGTGAAACAAACTTCTGTTGACACTCAATTAATTAGTTTATAGCTACAGTCATATCCAACATATATCCACCTTATTTCAAATGCCTGATATTATATCACCAACTTTGCAAAAACCAATAAAGGCATCGCAGTTTATGGTTACATGACTTTATTTTCGGTAAACAAGTTGCCGAAAATCATGTGCCTCATTTTTGAGGAGTACGGGCGGTTGCTTCACATTGAAAGTAAGAAAATAAACCCATGTAATTTGTGCTCAAGGTGAATATCAAAAGCCACATCTTGTGATAAGGAAATATTTTAAGTTTAAGATCTATCTTGTTGGATTCTTGTACCTGGTTTGTGATAAATATTCGTTTCAAACTTTCTTTAAACGGTAGAGAATGTTTGGTGCATGACGCACAGGTTAAAAAATGTGATTACAATAAAAAGTAAAGTTTCGATTTCATTTCGTGTATAATTCCTCGGTGTGCCTATTTTAATTTTATAAACATTTAAAAGCCTCTATCGAGAACTTTTTGAATCTTTTTTATTGGTAGTATGCAATTTACCATGTCCGTATTAGTCTGCCTACTAAATTTTGTCACATTTCAGCTGATATCCGTGCAATTGAATTTTTAGCTTAATTACGGCCATTCTTTATTTTTGAAAACTAATAATTTCCACCGGTTTTTTATGTGGCTATCGATTTTATAAACATATAAATGTAAGCCACAAGTCGCTATAGATTGAAATGTATTTTGAAATTGAATAAGTAAAATATTTCATTTTATATTTTAATGTATTAAAATGATAAATAGCAAAAAACAATGTTTTTCGACCATTAAGACAGTAGACATAATAAAAATTAATGCGAGATATCTCAGACAAACAAATTGAAATTTTGAAATTTAATTCTGTTTTTAATGAATAATTTATCATTTTGTAAAACATACTTTTTCACACTAATAAACAGCAGTTTATTTCAAAAAATATATAAAGATATTTAAATTATAGTTTATTCCTATAATGCAGTTGAACAGCTATGAAACGTCAAATTTACATAATTAAACGCAAACGTAAAAAATCTATATAACTAATTAATATTTAAGAAATTCAAAATTGAATAAATTATTGCACACTAAGGATGTAATTAAAAGAGATTTTTAAGTCATAAATATATTTTTGACGTGTTTTCCTTTACCTTTAATTTTTAAGTAAAAAGAATATGAAATCTTAAAAAATTCATTTTCTTACAAAGAAGCAGTATATTTTAAGAGATGAATTGTTACTATAGAAAATAGACTTATGAATAAATTTGAATAAGTAAATAGGACGTGGTAGATCAAACCTTACTATGGATTTAAAAATAACAAAATTCGATTTAAACCTCTGAGACTTAATTAACAATGAAGTACATTTTCTTACATTTCACGTTGTAAAAAATGCACAAAATAACGAAGGACTTTTAATTTCAATAGCGCAAAAAGAAAATCTTTTAGGGAAAATAATATTTCTCTAAACATACAGAGTTGAATTAATTATTCTTGTATTTTGAGCAAAAAAAGTGCATTTTTTCTTGGATTAACTTATGAACTTACATAATTGTATTGCTTTAAATGTTCTACAAAAATTCATTTATATTTCTTATTTACATATAAAATTAATAAACTATTAATATTTCTGCGACAAATGTAAAAACACCATTCCTAATGAAGAGAAAATAATATAATTTTTTTTAAAAATAATCCAATATCTTTCTTTATAATTCTAATTTAAATCTATGAAGAACCTGTTATATACAACCCTATTACATTTTTTAGAAGACACTGATACATACTTTCAGTCACAAAAAGCAAGTATGCAGTGCAGTTGAGATAATGTCTTTTAAAAAACAAAAACTAATTATGTTCAAGATAACACGTTATATCAATAACAGAAAACTACATCTTAACATAAAAAAAGAGCACAGAAATGCAAAGATTTAATTAACCGGGCGACGTTAATTTAATTAATATGAAATACATGTATGTATTCAATAATAAACAAGAAAAGGAGAAAGGAAAAATTTCAATTTTTTTCAAAGATAAAGAATTTTTTTGTGTCAACTATTATTAGATGAAAGGTTTAGTTTTTCTTCTGCTTGTGTATTATTATATTATACCTGGTACTCTAAAAGATATATTTTATGACAAAACTTTTTGCTCTGTTTAATTTTATTTCTTTATAAATATGTGTACATTAAATATTTAAATCTCAAAAATAAAAATCCGATTTGCGATACTTTACATTATATTTTATCCACAGGAAACCAAATTGCTTACCAAATAATCCAAAATTAGATATTATTACAAAATAAGATAACTTAATGCTTTCCAATATTTCTTTTTCACTTGAAACAAATTCACAATGTTGATTTATATTTTGATTGTTTCTAGGTATATTTTAAGTAAAAAATAACTATACCATTTTCATTTTCTTTACTAAATTAGTCTAAAAAGTTTTCAAAATATTTTTTTCATTATAGAAAATCAGCAAATATTATAAAATAATTATTTATAAGTGAATTTTTATAATTGATAATTCGATAATTATTAATAATTATTTGTTTCCCACGCATATTTTAAGTATATCTCAGAATAACTATATCTTTTATCTTTCCTTTAAAAATTAGTCCAAATTTCACAAAAATTACTTTTTTATTACATTACAATCAATAAAATCAAACACAAAATTAAGTAAGTATAATACTGATTCTAAGCAAAATTCTTTTATGACGTTATAATCCCTTCAAAAATATGTCAATAAAAAATGTGAATGTTAGTTTTTAATTAAAAGTTAATTTATTATAATTAGGATGATCTAGTTTTGCTTAATTTCTATTAATATCTTCTTAAACAATATTTTCAAGACAAGTTATAACAAATTAATAAAAAATAATATTATCATTTCCACTATATTTTGTTAATGTAATTGTAGGTTTAAATGACACATAATAGTCTTGGAATTTACTTAAAAATATGCAAAAGATAAAAATTAAGAAACATTTAAAAAAATACCAATACAGAATCTTAAAGATAATAAATAACAGTGGTCAAGGAAAACGTGTAAACCATACAAATCAAAGGAAATAAAATTTTTCAGAAAGCGGGTTCGATTCCTCGGAGTACATTGTGTTTGGATCTCTCTTTTTGAGGAGACTTTTTCAATCTCTCTGATAGAAATCTAATCGTCACTAGTTGCAAAGAACCCAGTTACTACTTTACGCGATAAAGAAAAGCAAACTACAATTTTCAAGAATTCGCTTCAGTTTCGAAGGAGTTTCTATTAAATTGTGTAAGCAGGCTAGATGTGCTTTGCTATTGAAGATTTCAAAGTAAATGCTACTAATAAATTTCAATTTTTTGAAAATGTCATTTCTTCTCTGGTACATTTTGTTTCAGAGCTGGTATTTGTTTCTTAAATCTTTGATGATGAAATGTTTCCTGTGTCCTACTATACGTAAACTTGAGAAATTTTCGATTAGTTTCAATAAAATCAGAATTTGACACTTATAAAAATCTTCACATATTTCATGTAAATATGAATTTATATTATAAAATTAATTAGATATTATTTAGAAAACTCAGAAACCAACTGTAGGAACTTTGAGTTTAAAGATGCATTAATTTGAAGCCGCAAAAAGTTTTTTTGAAAATATTTTGGTATAGAATAAGCTAAAATATTTAAATTTATATTTTGTTGTATTAAAATGAAAAATCAGTGAAAAATAATGTTTTCGGTCAATAGAATATAGTAAAAATTAATGTGTGATATATCTCAGAAAAAAATACAATACATTGGAAGAAAAATTGAGATTTTAAATTCAATTTACTTTTAATGAATAATTTATAATTTATAAGAAGACATATAACAATGCATAAC